>VWZE01010908.1:61300-132313 GCA_013396675.1 Eubucco bourcierii
ATTTAGTACTTCCCTGACCTTCATATATCCTTTTAATAAAGCTTTCTGCAGCATCTTAGTAGTCATCATCCTGTGGCCTTTAAAGAGCAGCCTATCTAGAGTGCTTTGGCTATAGGGTTAAAGAACAAGCTACACCAGCTGCCCTGCGCTATCTCCTAATTGCTTTTTTACAGGACTTCGTTTTGTGACTCTAGTGTTCACAAACCACATTTCAAAGTCATCTGGACAGGTTTTTTAAATCAAAAGCTTGTATACTTTCCTCTATGTCCACTTTTCTCTCAAGTATACTTTTCCAGAGATAAAGTGCTATCAGCAAAAGGTTTTGCATCCTTCTGTATCGTTGTAAAGGTTCGCTATTTTGCCATAATGTATTTGAAACACTAAACGATATTCTTTTGGCAAAAGAGGGAAGAAGCAGTGTTGATATGACCTGGTTTATTGCTTCCAGTATATCACCTACCTTCCTGAATAGTTCTATTTATTTTATTTGTTTGGAGTTGCTTTTTTTTTTCTTCCCCAAGGTAAAGGATTTCAGTATTTTTCCCTCCAGTGAACACAGAGCTTACCAACTCTACTTGGCCTTCTTTAGCATGTCCAGGACAATAATGTACTGTATAGCTTTGGCTTTTGTCTCAACTTTATGAGAATACAAAGTCCTGAATGATGAACTGAGGATGAGTTGGATGAGTTTGGTCTCTTCTCTTTCCTTGAGCAGTTCTGTTGTGTTAATTCTAAGAAAATATGGGTTGTTGTTTTTTTTTTTTTAATTAAACCATATTTTAACCCTCCAAAAGTGCTGCTTTTTATGACTACTTCTTTACCTGTTTTCAAACCCAAGGGCGTTTGCCATTTAGCTGTATTTTGTTCATCCAGGCTTTAAGTTTCCATCCTCCTTTTCATAGTGACTAACTATGTATCACAGCCTCAAATTTGGTACCTTTTTCTCCATTGAGATATACAAGGCAGAATGCCATAAAATGCTTTCATTATCTATCATCAATTAAAAAAAAAGTTTTGGTCTAGGTTTTTCTCTTGGCTAAGTAAATGTTGATTTTTTTTAATGAAGAATTACCTCTTAAAGGCTAGAAATCTTCTGAGACATTTACTCCCCTCTCAAAAGCTAGGATTTTTTTGGCAGAAGCTCAGCTAAAACTGTCAAATACACAAACCTTGTGGGTGATTTGGCACTTTCAGCTTGTTTTCATGCAACCACATCACTCTCATAACTACAAAGATTATAGAATTCAAATGTCAGTACTGCTGGTGAACCTTTAATGTCTGCCCAAGTTAACAGAAAACTGCTTGAAAACAAGCTAACCTCAAAAATCAATTTGCCTTTTTCTGTTTGATTTTGGGGTTGGGTTTTTTGCTGCTGTTGTTTGCTTTGTTTTGTAGTGGGGGTTTTTTTGGGTTTGTTTTTTTTTTTGGGGGGGTGTTCTGTGGTTTTTTTTATGTGGGGTTTTTGTTTGTTTGTTTGTTTCGTGTGTGTGCTGTTGTTGTTTTGTTTTGAACTTTCATGACCTTACAGTCTGAAAATGAAACAGTTTTAGCCTTTCCAATTTCTCTTCCCCCTCTGCTCTGCCCTGGTGATGTTGCATCATGAATAATGTGTCCAGTTCTGGGCCACTCAGTTCAAGAAGGACAGGGAACCACTTGAGAAAATGATTAAGGGAGTGAAACATCTTCTTTATAAGCACAGACTGAGAGAGTTGGGGTCCTTTAGTTTGCAGAAGATGAGACTAAAGGGTGACCTCAATGTTTATGCAAAGGACAAGTGCCAAGAGGATGAAGCCAGGCTCTTCTCGGTGATGCCCAAAGACAGGGTAAGGGGGAATGGATGGAAGTTGAGGCATAGAAAGTTCTATGTAAATATGAGGAAGAATTTTTCACTGTGAGAGTGATGGAATACTGGAACAGGCTACCCAGGAAGGTTGTGGAGTCTTCCTGTCTGGAGATATTCAAGACCTGCCCAGATGCGTTCCTGTGTGATATCATCTAGGTGATGCTGCTCTGGCAGGGGGGTCGGACTGAATGATCTTTCAAGATCTCTTCTGGCCTCTAGCCTTCTGTGATCTTTCAAGGCCTCTTCCAGCCTCTAGCCTTCTGTGATCTTTCAAGGTTGCTTCCAGCCTCTAGCCTTCTGTGATTCTGTTATTTTGTGATTTCACATTGCAAAAGTGTTTTAGCTCTGGTGGGAGTTTTAACAGCTTTGTTCAGTGTCTTGGTTCCCATAACTCACTCAGAGCCAAGTCATCAACATTTATTGTCTGAGGGCTATGGGACCATGTAACAGAAGACCAGCTAGTTTGAAAAGGTTCACTTTGGTTCCCCAGAACAATATAATTCTCCACATAGATGCTAGGGTAATATTTCACTATGCATCTCAGAGTTTGCTTCAGTGTCTCAGGGAAGATGTACTTACTTAGCAATCATACAGTGCTTTTAGCTTGCACAGTTGTTTACAAAAAGTGAGTGGGGATCACCTCTGAAAGGGATGTGCATATATTATCCCTTCTATAGGCATCTTAGTGGAAGAAGAGAGAAGAGATCTGCGCTGTCTGGGATCATACAGTTGGGTTCAAGCTGATGGAAAACAGAGAAACTACTTTGTCCCCAGCACTGAAGATCAAAAGATGCTCAAATGGTTTTTTACTCTCAGGGCAATGAAATTATCCCACATCTAAAATGTTGTAAACATTTCTTTTTGTTAGTTTAAATAACCCCTGAGTAGTCATTTCAAATTCTGTACTGTTCAGTTACGCTAATTCAGCAGAGCTCTTTGAATTTGGTCTCAGTCTACAACGGTCAGAGCATTGCCCAAGCATGAATCAGTTTTGCAGCATCTCTCACACAGCTAACAACTAATCTATCAAGTGCCAAGATTTCTATGCAGTAACAGAGAAAACAGGAGAGAAATATATTTAGCCACAAGGGAGTATGTTCCCTCCCTATAATTTACCATAGAACAGACACGAACTTGTTGGTTTTTGACCAAAACCATACAGACTCTGTCTCTTTCTCTCTCTCTTTTCTTGGCCCAGAAAAAAGGACTCTAAATGCATCTTTACTTCACTTATCTTAGACCATGCAAGATGAATTAACTCATTGTGTATCAAGTAGAGTTGGAATGACAATAGTCAAAACTTTACACTCCAATCTAAGCAAGCACAGAGATGAAGGGATGATTTTTTTCTCTATATGGTACTCTGAACCAGGCTTGGAATTCTAGCAAACATTTCCATGGGGTCAAGGATCTCTTTTTCATGTGGAGATGAATCTCATATTTCACTGACTTTGGTGTGTCCCAGGGAGACATCTAAGAGATTTGAGATTCTCCATGGGAAGACACAGACCTTGCTCACGTGCAGATTTGCTTCTGTCTGCTAAGGCATTAGATTCTCAGTTACTCAGTCACAGTTACTCCTCCATGTGAGATGTGTGAGTGTCTTTCCTGTCCTTTGACCTTAAGTACTATGATGTTCTTAAGTGCTTAATAATCCATCCTTGAAGATTCTACCTTTTAACAACAAATGTCACAATTTCCCAATTAATTCTCTGAAAATTACTTGAGGGGGGAGGGCACAGTTTGGCAGCAGATGCTTATAGACAGTAGCATTACATGAGCCTTAGTCTCCTAAGGAAAACAGAATTACATCTCAAAAGGTTTTTCTCTATGTAACTATGATTAGACCTCATCCTAAAACAAGATATTCATTTTGGATACCTGTTTCAGCTTATTTCTCAACATTAATTATAGTCTCAGTACAGGGTAAAAAATGTACTATATGCAATGCTTTATTTTATTCCATTTTGGAAGTTTGAGTCTCTATTTTCCAAACTCAATTTTTCAATTTTATTCTTTCCTTAACAGTAATAATTTTTTTAAAAAAATATATTTTAAAGGTCTTCTTCAGCTGGATACTAATTCATAAATGTGATTTAGAAGTTCATTCTGTTTTTATTTTTTTGAACAATCTTCATTCATTCAGTATTCATAACATTTCTTCTCTTTCGCCTAATATCACAGATTTGCCAAAGAATATTCCCATTTAAAAGGATCAGAGCTTCTGTGATACACTAACAACCAGGACATGCAATCAATTACAAGAATTGTCAATGGCTCCCAGCTTCACAAGTTCTACTCCTGGACTGGTTCTGAAGGAATATTACAGTTTATAGGTACAATTCATAGAACAGTAAGGTTAGAAGGGACCTCAAAGATCAGCTAGTTCCAACCCCCTGCCATAGGCAGGGACACTTCCCACTAGGACAGGTTACTCGAGGCCTCGTCCAACCTGGGAGGGAGCAGCCACAACCTCCCTGAGCAACATGTGCCAGTGCCTCACCCCCCTCACTGGAAAGAACTTCCTCCTAACATCCAGTTTAAATCTCCCCTCTGTCAGTTCAAACCCATTGCCCCTTCTCCTGTCCTTGCAAGACCTTGTCAATAGTCCCTCCCCAGCCTTCCTGTAGGCCCCTTCAGATACTGGAAGGCTACTATAAGGTCTCCTCAAAGCCTTCTCTTCTCCAGGCTGTAGAGCCCAAACTCTCTCAGCCTGTCCTTATAGCAGAGCTGCTGCAGCCTTCTGAGCATCTTCATGGCCCTCCTCTGGACCCACTCCAACAGTTCCATGTCCTTGCTGTGCTGGGGGCTCCAGAACTGTTCGCTTGTACACAGTTTCACAAATTAGAGATCAGAACATCAGAGAGAAATGTGGAATTATTCTTTAACTTATTGAAGGAGGCTCATGGAATGTTATGAAACACAAAAGTGTTTCCAGAGTGTGCCTTGTACTTAGCTTAAGGTACTGGGCTGCTTTTTGAAAGTCCTGTATAACTGTAAACTCTTTACTATATTTGTCAGGTCATCACAAGGTTAGGATTTGCTTATCTCAGGGCCAAATAAAGGATCTCTGGATTCTCCTTGGTGAGAGCAGCAGGCTGTAGAGACTGGAATGTCACACACTAAAGAGGAAATAATTTTATTTTCAGCTGTGAAGTCACCAGAAAAAAAAATTGCAAAGAATGATCTATGAGCTGCTGAACACTTGGTATAACGACCAGAGGACAGTATGCAGGTGGAATTGTGGATCTCTCTTGCTGCAGTAGCAATGGTAAGGAAAGTTACACATCTCGCCCCATGACTCAAAAATCAAACGGACACAACAGTGCAGAAATAAAAAGTGCTTTGTTGGTAAAAGACATTTGGTAAAACACAGCAGCAGGTGATAGTACGTTGCTGTGGAAATTAATTACTTCTCATGCTTCCAGAAAGTCCATTAAGAAAGCTGATCTATAGAACAGGCTCTCCTCAACACGTTGCTTGTCTATTAATGTCGTGAGAGCATGCAGCAGTTGGGCAGCAGAGGTGACAGCGTGTGGAATCTTTGTGAACAGGTGGGAGGGAGATTTCAATAATATTTTCACACTGAAGAAGAGCTTAGGAACAAGGTGCAGCACAACCAGCACCTGTGTACAGTGAGCCCAGAAAAGGTAGTTAAAAGAAATAACGAAGTCTTGAATCTAAATAATTTCTTGGTTTCCTTTGGTTAGATTCTCTCTTTGTTCCTTTCCTCTTCTGTGATACTGATCCCTAATTTTCCCTTTCTTGCCTTATCCTTTATTTCTGCCATAATTTTGCCTGCCCTTAACTAGCTTTTTTTTGTTGTTGTTGTTGTTGTTTTTTGGTGTGTGTTTCATAGCACTAAGTTAATCAGTGTTTCTTGACATCACTTGTGAATTGTACACTCCTCTCCCATTATTTGTGGATTTGGAGAATTTTGTTCCTTCTTCCTTCTGGGTTTTGAACTCTGAATGTTTTTTCTCTTGCCCACTCAAATGTGTCTGAATTGCATTCCATGGGCAGGCTTTTCATCACAGAATCATAGAATCATAGAATGACACGGCTGGAAGGGACCTCAAAGATCAGCTAGTTCCAACCCCCTGCCATAGGCAGGGACATCTCCCACTAGTACAGCTCACTCAAGGCCTCGTCCAACCTGGCGTCAAACACCTCCAGGGAGGGAGCATCCACAACCTCCCTGGGCAACCTGTGCCAGTGTCTCACCACCCTCACTGCAAAGGACTTCCTCCTCACATCCAGTCTAAATCTCCCCTCCACCAGTTTAAACCCATTGCCCCTTGTCCTGTCATTACAAGACCTTGTCAATAATCCTTCCCCAGCCTTCCTGCACTCCCCTTCAGATACTGGAAGGCTACTGTAAGGTCACCTTGAAGCCTTCTCTTCTCCAGGCTGCAGAGCCCCAACTCTCTCAGCCTGTCCTCATAGCAGAACTGCTCCAGCCCTCTCAGTATCCTCATGGCCTCCTCCAGACCCGCTCCAACAGTTCAATATCCCTCCTGTGCTGGGGCTCCAGAGCTGCACATGGTAGTGGTACATGAAAGGAATGCAATAGGACCTTTTACCAGCAAAGAAAGATATAGTGTAGGAACATATTTCTGGAAAATAAGTTTCCTTCAGAGTACGCACTCTCTTTCTTGCTCCAATCCCATCTGTATTTTTGGCTTCATCTTACCCCCTGTGCAGCATTTACAAGGTTGTCTGATTAGCCCCTTTTCTCCAGGCCTTTAGATTATGCTGGCATTTAATTTGATATTGATAGCACTTCCCTGGCACCTCTCTAGTAGAATTACACACGACAAAATACATTAAGGATTTTCATTTTTGGCAGCCAAGTCTCCAAAACTATTCATAATTTGGCACCTCTTTGAAGCTTGTCAACAAGGCTACCAATTATGATGATGCTGGGATTTGTGATGGGTATATAACATCTGTCCAGCAGAACCTGGAAAGTCACCAGCAAATTTCTTGCAGTTTATAGCAATTAAAATCTAAGTGGGTTATGGTCAGTACATCCATATTGTGGATTTGCTTTAAAGATATCAAAATGAAGGTTCTGTATCCCACTCCTGATATGCAGTGAGTATATTTTCCTTATGCTAAAGACTTTAAATTTTTTTGTTTGCCTATATTTTGTTTTCTCTCCCTTGCCTGTTTAAATCCTAATTCCACACTCACCTGGTTAATAAAACGCTTTTATATTCCTCTTACTCCATTTTCTTTCCCTTTCTATCCTCTGGCTCCCCTGTTCACACACTGGTGATCTAATTGAAAATGAGGCAAATGGAATTAAGAGGCAGAACTCATCCAGACTGGAGATATTCAGCTTTAGACCTCACAATCCATTACTGCAGATGATTCAGATGTAATGTAGTTTATCCTACTGCAGTGTTTAGTATGGACGAGATGGCCATCGATTCTTAGATAACTGCATTACTGAAAGGGCAAGAAGTACATGGAAGAGGTTACAAGAGAGAATATTAAAGCAAGGTGAGATTAGTCATGGTATAATAGAATCATAGATGTTAGGGATGGAAGACACCTATACAGTTCCTCATGACCCTCTACCTTGGCACTAAAACACAGTTTCAAGTTATTTGTTGAATCTAGAATCATAGCATCATAGAATGGTAAGGTTGGAAGGGACCTCAAGGATCATCTAGTTCCAACTGCATGCCATAGGCAGGGACACCTCCCACTAGATCAGGTCACTCAAGGCCTCATCCAACGTGTCCTTGAACACCTCCAGGCAGGGAGCATCCACAACCTCCCTGGGCAAGCTGTTCCAGTGCCTCACCACCCTCACTGCAAAGAACTTCCTCCTAACATCCAGTCTAAATCTCCTCTCTGCCAGTTCAAACCCATTGCCCCTTGTCCTGTCATTGCAAGACCTTGTCAATAGTCCCAGACTTCCTGTAGCCCCCTTCAGATACTGGAAGGCTACTATCAGGTCCCCTCGAAGCCTTCTCTTCTCCAGGCTGCAGAGCCCCAACTCTCTCAGTCTGTCCTCATAGCAGAGCTGCTCCAGCCCTCTGATCATCTTTGTGGCCCTCCTCTGGACCCACTCCAACACTTTCATTAGAGGTCCTTATAGACATTCACCTGTCACTTCTCAGAAATCACTCTCTGCTGCTAGGGAGACTTCCTCTACTTGTTACCTTTGGTGAGCTAAGGGCTGGGTCAAGATATGCTTTCCTGAGTAGAAAAAGTCACATTACATTCCATAGTCAAAATTATGGACTCCTGAAGCAGGTATGATGAAAGACGAGACGTTGAGTGTGACATGTGATGGCATTAATTTGATTGCCCTGGTCACTTCCCTACAGCCCAGAAACAGCAAATTGTGGAGACAGATTAAAGAGCTGTACAAATTGATGGAGGTCTTGAGCAAGATGCAGCATCCACACACTAGTGGAAGGAAATATGGCTGTGTTTTTAGGGGTCGTATTAATATATTAGGCATATTATCCTATTAGGCATATTTAATAAGTTAGGAATGCTGTTGAGAATGTGAGAGGTGTCAAAACAGTAGAAATTCAGGAAATAATCTGACATCTGAACTGAACATACCAGCTGGACATGGAGAAGAGATTTAGAAAGTAAGATAAGCAACATAGATAGCATGTCATGCAACTCCTTGCCTGCAATATAGCTATGGGAGAAAAATCAGGAAAGAAGTTTGTTAGAATATGGTAAACCTTGTCCTCCATGTAATGAAGAAAAGAATATAATAATTGATTATTATAATAAGCCATACAATATTTTCCTTTCCAGAGGGTCCAGCAAGACTTTTCTCATATGGAAAAATGTTTGTTTGTTTGTTTGTTTGTTTGTTTGTTTTTAAACCACAAGGCTATATGCTGGACTCATCTTAAAAGAAAAACTAGTCGAAAGGATGGGACCTGAAGGAAGCCAGTAGTAAAGAGACACCACAAAGTGTCTCATTCTTCAGTCTTTAGTCATTTGTCCTCCAGTGAATCTTTTGCATTGAGCTGAATTTTCAGTGCTGGGAGAGTTAGGTGTGAAAGAAACACATCCTGACAATACTTTTGCTTTTCATGTAATCATGAACTCACAGCCTGGTAGGGGTTGGAAGTAACCTCCAGAAATCTTCTCTTCCAATCCCCACCCCTGCTAAAGCAGTTACACTTGGACCAGGTTCCACATAGTGCATCCAGGGATGTTTTGAAAGTCTCCAGGGAAGGAGATGCCACAAACACCTTTGGGCAGTCTGTTCCAGTGCTCCATCACCCTCAAAATAAAGAAATTTTCCTTACGTTTAAGTGGAACTTTATGTATTATATCTTGTATCCACTGTCCTTTGTCTTATCACTGACCACCACTTCAGAGTATGGAGAACAAGGCTTATGAGAAGCTAATAGAACTGGGATTGTTTAGCATGGAGAAGAGAAGGTTTAAGAGAGACTTTATTGCTCTCTACAATTACCTGCAAGGAGGTTGCAGTGAGGTGGGGCTTGGTCCCCAGTATCAAATAAATGAAAAAGGGGAAAAGTTCTCAAGTTGCACCAGGGCAGGTTTAGATTGAGTATTAGAAAAAACAAACAAACAAACAAACCCAACAACAATAACAAAACTTTACTGAGTGGACAGGGATTGAAATAGGCATTCCGTAACTGCCTGCTCTGTACCCTCTGTCACCAGGGATGTCTACCTCATTCAGCAGCAGGCCCATATTTTACCTGGTATTCCTTTTCCTGCTGAAGAAGCCCTTCTTGTTACATCCTTTGCCAGATTTAATTCCAAGATGCCCTTAGCTTTCCTTGTTGCATCCTTGAATACTCTGAGTTTTCCAGAAAACTAGTTTTCAGCCTAAAAAAACTAATAAATTTTAGATGGTAGTGGCCACCCCGAGGTTTAATTCTCGACGTCCACTTGAGACCCAACTGAGGAATTGCCAGCAGTGATTTACCACTTTGAATGCCACAATCCATTTCCATGATTAACATATGATGGAGATTTTAGTGGTACTTTACTTCACTTGAAGAAAATCTGTAAGGTTGCCTCTGTCCTTGAATATATTAAAAAGTTGGGTGGACTCATCTTCTGACATCCACTCCGGTTTACTGCTCTGGCCATGGGTCTTGGGCTAGAGCACTCCAGAATGATATTGCAGCTCTGCAATTAAATGAGCAGCACATCCTTTCATCTGAGCATGTCTTGACACATTAGTGGTGGGGATAGACAATGTTAGTGGGTACTGAAGACAGAATGTTTATCAAGAGACATCATTAGAGTTGTTTAGTTAAACTCTACAGAGTGATGGCAATCCCTTTGAGAAAAATCAGTGTCTCATAAATAAAGTTGCTGCCAGTGTTTTGCCATCCTCTAAATGTGTTGCATAACAGTTGCTTCTTAATTAAGAGTGTGGGTTTGTTTCCTTGTCTGTCCTTATGTGTTGCTGGAACTTTCAACTTCAGCTTTCTGTCAAAGCAAAATTCATGTTAGCCCATGTATTCTTGAGCGTGTGGGGAATTCCCCATAATATGCTGTGATGGTTTGGGAGTTCCCCACCCCCCACACTTTGTAAAATGACCCAGACTAGAACTCAGTCAGCTGGAAGTTAAAAGAAGAAGCTCTATTCACAGCTCAGCACAATGTACATCAGAGATATACACTATATACAGAATATTTACAGAAATATACAAGTAAAAGGTAATACAGCAACACAACTCCCCTCCCAGAAATCAGAGACCCCAGGAGGGGCTCCCAACCACCCTTCCATCTTCTCCCCACCCCTCTACCTTACCCCAAGGTTTGCCTTACACACAAGGTAAATTAGGAGGATCGGCCAGGGGGATTAGAAGAAAAGTAGTTAATGAGGATTAATGGGCAGAGGAGCCAGAGCCCAGAAGCTGCTAGATCCCCCCAGCAACTGCTGTTCCAGCAAGAGACAGAGACTGACTTATCTAATGTTTTGGTTATTGTTCCCAAACAAATTTTCAGCAAGCGTATGAGTGAAGTAGACATCATGATGTTTTCCTTTCACAGCCTATAGTATAATTTTCTCTATTAAAATATTCTAATTAGCCTCAAATCAGCACATATGCTTGGGCTTATAATGAGATTTCTACAGTGTTATACTGCTGTTTGACCTGACAAATAATTATTTTTATCGAACTCATTTGGTCTTAGCTACTGTTCTATGCAGAACACAGGACGATATTTTCCTGTGGAACATTTACACTCCAAAAATATTTACACTATTACACCTGTAAGGTAAATGTTGCTTTATAAATTTGTCTATTTGTCACCCCATGAAGCTGTTTACCCTTCCCCAGAAACATTTTTGTAGTACAGTGAGAGTATTTACCCTTCAATTTAACCAGCAAATATTTCTAGGCCACCATCTTTTATACCCACCAGCTGCTCTCAAGACATCTCACTGCTGAATTATTTTATGTCTCAATTTCTTCCCATTTTTCATGATAAATTGTTTCCTTCAAGATTTTGTATGTCTTCTCCCTGAACTCTCTGCTTCCCATTCATCAATGTAGGAGGGCAGGGCACCAAGAAAGAGGGTCAGGTTCCCATACGGCTGTGGCAGAATGACAACAGAGGATGTTGTTCTCTTTGTTCTTGGACCACTCATCTCTGCAAAACACAGATCTGCAAGTCAGCACTACTTTGTAGGCACAACACATCATAGACTTGGGTACAATTTGCTATCTGACATCTCCAGGCTTCTTTCTGCACTATGAATTTATTCCTCTAGATGAGGTTATTCCTCCAGCTGAATGGCTGTTAGAAATTATTTGCCTCTTCAGACAAATTTTCTTCCATTTTCCTGTTTTTAAAAGTTTTTTTTTTCATTTTATTGTCCTTGAATAAGGGTAGAATTTTACTATTTAAGCTGTTCTACTTCGTGGAAGATTTTTTAAATTATTATTATTTTCACCTATATTTTAAAAATAACATTCCCTTACTTCTTCAATATTTTCAGAGCACTTCCACATTCCACTACTTCTTAAAAATGCAGGTAATACCTCTAAGCATAAAACCCCAGCAACTATCCTCATTTTTTTTAAATAGCATTAATGGAAACCTTAATATTCTGTCAAGCTGGAATTCTAAGTCTCTTGGCAGAGTCCCTTTTTCTCTTGAAAACGTTGCTCTGGGCTATCAAAGTAAAGATGATGATTTACAAGCTGAAGGATTCCTTTTGCTTTTCATTAGAATATTTATCTTAGTACTTGATTTTAATTTTTTTTTCATTTCTCCTTCCTTAGTTAGATAGGGAAATTCTTTTCTGCTCTGTACATTGTTCATCTGGGTTACATAATGTTTTCATTGAACAGGTAGTATTTCCAAGACTAGATCAATTCTTATTTAAACAGGAAAGTCTTACTTCAAACTCCACACTTTCTATTGGTGTCTACTATTACATTTGTTATTTCCAGTTCAGGAAATATTTGCCATGTGGACAAGCATGACAGCAACCACAAGAAGAACTTAGGAGTAGGAGACAACAACAGGAGCTATTCCTTTGCACAAGCCCATTGGAATGGGCTGCCCAGGGAGGTGGTTGAGTTACCATTCATGGAGGTGTTCAAGAAAAGCCTGGATGAGGCTCTTAGTGCCATGGTCTAGTTGATTGGCTAGGGCTGGGCGCTAGGTTAGACTGCACAATCTTGGAGGTCTCTTTCAACCTCGTTGATTGTGCAATTCTATGAAGTCATCAGAAGTGCACTCAGACTATGAACCAACCCAAGGTGCTGTATATCTTTTAGCACTGCAGTCTGAGCACCTTGAGGGTTGCTGGTGGATTTACTCTACTGGGGCTTCTGCTCCTTATTTGGGAGATAAAGCTGAACTTGGGAGATAGTGGGTCAGATTCAGAGTAGAATTCTAGACTGATACCTGTAAAGAAACTCACCTTGGAGAATAAGGTGCTGACAGAAAAAGGAAATATCCTTGTGCCTGGCTATATACACCATCATGGCTGATGCTGTGGATGTACAGATGTACTTGTGTGGGAGCAGAAATATTTGCACATCTTCTGGTTGTAAAAATCAAAAAGCAACCTATCTTCAGGAGCAGTGTAACTCAGAGGGCATAATCACTCTTGTCTGTCTGATGCAAATAATAACTTCGATAGATTCCAACAGTTAAGATGCTCTGCAACAGTCTGGTAATGCTGTTCTAATTTCCCTTTTTTATTTGTTCAGACCACTGATAAATATTTGAGGAATACTTGGCTGAACAAATACAAATATCCCAAAGAGACATTATCTAATGAAGATGCTCCTCTTTGAGAAATGTTCTAGATTTTTTTTTTCAATTTTCTGCTAAGAACACTTTAAGGAAACCGAATCACCTGACTGGTTTGGAGTTGTTTGCACTGGAAATATTAACATCTTTTCTGCTTGGAGCTAGTCTTACAAAAAAATACAAACAACACACTCTACACAGGCTACCCAATTTTAGCAAAATGCGTTTGCATGGATCTCTTCCCAGAGCAGGAATTCCTCTTTCTTCAATTGTGTGCAAATTATGACAAGGCAGAAAATATGAGCCATGTTCTCTCCTCTCTTACAAAGCATAAGCTTCAGTTAAATTAAATTACACTGATGTAAAACCATTGTAAATGAGATCAGAATCAGAATCTACCCCACCCAGGATAAAACTGGTTTGTAGCGAAATAATTCTATTTTGTGATTAATTTAATATTAGTGATGGGGCCCAAACGTGTTCTGCAAATTACTTTGTGAATAGAATTTCATTCTCTGAGATCAGCAAAACACAAACTATTCTATTATCAAAGCTGCCACATTTTTTCATATATATATATATATATATATACATATATATACACACACACATATATACAGACACACATATATATGTGAATATAAATATGCATACATATATATGTATATATAAATACATATATATGTATATATACACATATCTCTCTATATATACACATATATATACACATATATATATATACACACACACACATTTATACACAGACCTTCTTTTCTTGCTGATGTCTATACATTCACTTGGAATCATAGAATCATAGAATGGTAAGGTTGGAAGGGACCTCAAGGATCATCTAGTTCCAACCCCCTGCCATAGGTAGGGACACCTCCCANGCCATAGGCAGGGACACCTCCCACTCATACAGGTCACTTGAGGCTTTGTCCAACCTGGTCTTGAACACCTCCAGGGAGGGAGCAGCCACAACCTCCCTGGGCAACCTGTTCCAGTGTCCAACCACCCTCACTGCAAAGAACTTCCTCCTAACATCTAGTCTAAATTTCCCCTCTACCAGTTCAAACCCATTGCTCCTTGTCCTGTAATTGCAAGCCAACCAAGTTCTGGGCTACATCAAGAGCAGTGTGGCCAGATGGGCAAGGGAGGGGATTCTGCCCCTTTGCTCTCCTCTGACCCCGTCTGAAGTCCTGTGTGCAGTTCTGGAGCTCCCAGCACAGGAAGGACATGGAAGTGTTGGAGTGGGTCCAGAGGAGGCCATGAAGATGCTCAGTGGGCTGGAGCAGCTCTCCTATGAGGACAGGCTGAGAGAGTTGGGGCTCTACAGCCTGGAGAAGAGAAGGCTTCGAGGGGACCTGATAGTAGCCTTCCAGTATCTGAAGGGGGCTACAGGAAGTCTGGGACTATTGACAGGGTCTTGCAATGACAGGACAAGGGGCAATGAGTTTAAACTGGCAGAGGGGAGATTTAGACTGGATGTTAGGAGTAAGTTCTTACCAGTGAGGGTGGCGAGACACTGACACAGGTTGCCCAGGGAGGTTGTGGCTGCTCCCTCCCTGGAGGTGTTCAAGACCAGGTTGGATGAGGCCTTGAGTGACCTGTTCTAGCGGGAGGTGTCCCTGCCTATGACAGGGGGTTGGAACTAGATGATCCTTGAGGTCCCTTCCAACCTTACTATTCTATGATTCTATTATTCTATGATTCTATTCTATGAAGTTCTTGCCAGAGAGAGTGACTGGCATTAGAATGGGCTGCCCAGGGAGGTAGTGGAGTCGACATCCCTGGAGGCATTGAAGAAAAGCCTGGATGGGGCACTTAGTACCATGGTCTGGTTGATTGGCTAGGGCTGGGTGATAGGTTGGACTGGATGAGCTTGGAGGTCTCTTCCAACCTCGTTGATTCTATGATTCTATGATACTGCCCCTTGTCCTAGTGCTACATGCCCTTATACACAGTACCTCCTCAGCTTTCTTGTAGGCTCCCTGCATGTACTGGAAGGCCACTAGAAAGTATCCCCAGAGCCTTTCTCTTCTTTAGGTTGAACAACCCCATCTTCCTCAGTCTATCTTTGTAGGAGAGTCGCTCCAGGCCTGTGAGGCTCTCCTCTGGATCTGTTATATTTCTAGACATGCTTTCACTGCAAGTGTTGGCTCTAGAAACACAGGCTTTCATTTAATGGTTTCATTATTAAAAAAAACAAAAAACCAAAAAAACAAAAAAACAACACTTTTATACATACAATATTTTATATAAATAGATATAATATATTTGATACATGTTTTAAACTATGTAAAACTAATAAAAATAAATATATAAAAATATAGAAATATACATTTAAATTATATTAATATATAATAAGTGTAATGTATACTTTATAAATATATATATGTGCATATGTATGTAAATATATATATATATGTAAGTGTGTGTATATATATATTTAAATACACACACACATGGTGAGGCACTGGAACAGGTTGCCCAGGGAGGTCGTGGCTGCTCCCTCCCTGGAGGTGTTCAAGGCCAGGTTGGATGAGGCCTTGAGTAACCTGTACTAGTGGGAGGTGTCCCTACCTATGGCAGGGGGTTGGAACTAGATGATCCTTGAGGTCCCTTCCAACCTTACCATTCTATGATTCTATGATTCTATATATATATAAAGTGTGTATATATATAAAAATCATTCTTGCTGTCTCTTCCTGGCTAAGCTCAAGGTTTGTTTTACTAGGGCAGTGGTTCATATATACAGTTTGATTTGTTACTTTTATAATTAGCCAGCCAAACTAATAGTTTGCAAAACTTCATTGATAGAAACAAAATGTATTTGAGTGCAGAAGAACATGATGTACCCTGTGTTTGCAGAATATTAATTGTGCCTGGAATAAATATTGATTATGCCCTTTGTCAAATGACCAGTAAACACTTCACTATTCTTATAAACACAAGCTGCTTGCTCGTGATGGATTGCTGTAGTTTCCCTGAGGACCAGTAGGGCCAAAAATTTGAAGAACATTGCACAAGATGCGGGAAAAACACTCAAGAAATGATCCTGTTAGGAGAAAGTTGTGAAAACATTACATGGTTTTATTTAGAGTTTTAATTATTTTTCACAAACTCTGAAGATGTTTCCCATAAATTAATTCATGTTTAGATTTGGTATTGAAGTGAGAAAACTTCATTTCATAGCATTAATAATGTAACCTCTGCTGCTGTAGTTCATAATGCTGAGTGAAACAAACAACATCTTGCAGTTGTTCTGCCCTGTGACAAATATAATCATTATATATCCCCTGTCTTCTTTAGAAACTCATTGTTCATACAGGTTTTATCCCCTGAAAAGCACAAAATGCTGTTGTTTTTTTTTTTTATTCAGAGAGGGATCAGATTCTTCCAACAGCAGAAAAAATATTACCTGTCTACTCATAGCCTTTTAAATCTTAATTTCTGTTGCTATAACTCCTTATAACTGAACAGTATTTCTTCCCTTAGTCAACATGGTGCCAGGCTCTGCAGATCCATGTCATTAAGGTTCAAACAACGTTTCCTTACAGAGCATCTTCTAGTACACTTCCCAAAGATTATGGCATTAAAAAAACAAAACCAAAAAAACAAACAAAGAAATGAAAAAAAAAATCTCTACCCTCACTCTTTTTATGGTCCACCTTATAGTGTCATCTGATTTGATTTGATTTTGAGATTAGTTATCTAATTAATCTTCCTTGCTGAGTTCCCTAAAACACCACATTCCCTTTTAGGAAGCAATGTCCAGATCACATCATCCTCTCAAATGCATTTTGTTTAGGCAAATCATTCACTAATTCCATCTCTAAGCATTTGGATTTTACTTGTGGGCAACGGTTTTCTGTCTGAGCAAATTTTTGTCACAGACTTCAATGTCTTCTGCACTGAAGAGCTCTTCAGGCCTCTCCAATTCAGAGGGAATCTGTCAGCAGATTGCGTTTCCAGAATTTATTTTAATTACAGCCTACCTTCCTGAAACATTGCATAAAATACAACTTGACACACAGCTTGAAAGAAGAGCCAAATTTGCTCTGTAGAAATGATTCTGTACTTATGTTCGTAGCCCAGGAATGGCGGATCTGGGTATAAAAGCATGTAATGATGTATTCCTAAGCTGGGGTAAACCTTACAATAACCCTGCAGTGGTGGTTTTATTGATAGCAATTTAGAGAAAGGCATTTTTCTTTCTTTCTTTCTTTTTTTTTTTTTTTTTTTTTTTCCCCCATCATTACAAACTGAAGAATGGAACCAGAGGAAAGATCAGTATTTCCTTTAGTGATGCTGCCTCTAAATGATCATAGAATCATAGAATGGTAAGGTTGGAAGGGACCTCAAAAATCATCTAGTTCCAACCTCCTGGCATAGGCAGGGACACCTCCCACTAGTACAGGTCACTCAAGGCCTCATCCAATCTGGTCTTGAACACCTTAAGGGAGGATGTGGAGCACAGAATCACAGAAAGTGATCAAAGATCAAAGATCACATTCTGTGATTCTGTGCTCCACAACCTCCCTGGGCAACCTGTGCCAGAGCCTCATCACCCTTACTAGAAAGAACTTCCTCCTAACATCCAGTTTCAATCTCCCCTCTGCCAGTTTAAACCCATTGTCCCTTGTCCTGTCATTGCAAGACCTTGTCAATAGTCCCTCCCCAGCCTTACTGTAGCCCCCTTCAGATACTGGAAGGCTACTCTAAGATCTCCTCAAAGCCTTCTCTTCTCCAGGCTGCAAAGCTGCAAGTCTCTCAACCTGTCCTCATAGCAGAGCTGCTGCAGCCCTGAGCATCTTTGTGGCCTCTTCTGGACCCACTCCACCAGTTCCATGTCCTTCCTGTACTGGAGCTCATGATATTCTTTGTTTAATGAAAAATGATAAATGAGTGTGTCCCCTGAATATGTGTTCAGAGATTACAGTGTGTGTTGTTTCTGTTTAAGTCACTGGAAAGGGATTCTCTGCAGTAACTTCTTCAACTGAGACTGCTTCCATCACTGGACATGGTTTCTGCAGTAGTCAGATGACCTGGGAAGAATTGCTTTGGTTTTCGTGAGTAAAGATGTTAACTTTGTCATTCATAACCTAAGGGCCTGGGAGCAAATTTACTGACCCCTGGATAAATAAAAAAAGACTAAGTTACTGCTTGATCTTACGTTCACTGATCTGATTATCTGCAGGGACCTCCTGTTTTGCATTTACACACAAGTAATAAGCACAGGGAGTATGTGCACTATGAGTGAGTGAGTAGAGACACATACTAAGGTGGCCACCTAATGCATCTTTCTGCATGGAAGAAAACAAGCTCTGTTTCACTTTGCCCCACAAGATCCTGTTCCCTGAGAACAAATAAACAGTAGGCATGGTGCTTGCTACACACAAACTACCAGCTACTCTTACAGTTAAACAGAACAAATTTTGGCAATGAAAAGATTATCTGCTCCTTCTTCTCTCGTGACAACAGAACTGGGAGAGGCTGAGGGACCTGGGGTTGCTTAGTCTGGAGAAGAGAAGACTGAGAGGATATCTAGTAATTGTTTATAAGTGTCTTAGGGCTGGGGGCCAGGAAGGGCAGGGAGACAGGCTCTACTCACTTGCTCCCTGTGATAGGACAAGGAGCAATGGATGTAAGCTGCAGCACAGGAGATTCCACCTCAACAATAAGGGAGAACTTCTTGGCTGGAAGGGTCACAGAGCACTGGAACAGGCTCCCCAAAGAGGTTTTTGAGTCTCCTCTGGAGACTCTTTCAAGGCCTGTCTGGATGTGTTCCTCTGTGGCTTGAGCTAAATTATGGTCCTGCTCTGGCAGGAGGGTTGGACTTGATGATCAGGTCTCTTCCAACCTTGTTGATTCTGATTCTGTGATCTCTTTGGGTCTCTTCCAACCCCTGAAATCCTGTGAACTGAGATGAGACCCAACTGCCTCTCACATTTTGTGAAGATCTTTGTGGAAATCAGGGTCCAGGAGAAATGTTTGTAAGAGTGAAAAAGTTTGTTAAGTCTTTTGCTTTAGGATTTGTTGCGTCTAGCCTTTTTCTGGGCAGAGGTAGGTAGAAGTCACTTAGATGTCCAACTGGACAAATATTGTCTCATAAATTGCAACCTAATATATTTCCTCTGTCTTCTTTTATAACAGATGCCTCTGACCTAGACAGACAGCTCTCTGCTACTGCTAGACAGATGCAGTGCAGTGCTTCCAACTGACCCTTTCTGGCAGTACCAAATATATCTGTCTAACTGGATGACTGAACAAATGAGCCAATCACAGAGGTAATAACTTCTGGAAAAGGGAGCATCTCTCAGAGGGGGGACAATAATTGCAACACTACTATGTGCAGTAGTTAAAACACAGACTGCAGATATTATTGAAAAAGAACAAACAAAAGTAGACGACAAACAAAAAAAGTAGACAACATGATGGTTTACTTTCACAGCCTATAGTGTAATTTTCTTTATTAAAATATTCCAATTAGCCTCAAACCAGCACACTCAGTTGTTGCAGTCAGGGTCTGGTGACCGGAAGATATCATGTCGTACAGAAAGATAGGGGTCCTTCCTATGACTCAGTAGCACTTAGTTACGATGTAAGCAGACGGAAGTGATGTAATTTAGGCTATATAATGCTGTGTCACCTACCAATAAACACCATTTGCCGTCCACCACGTTGGTGTTTGCGTGCTGATGGACTGGACAGCCAAGAGTTGGCCAACGAGTAGTTCATGGACCAGGTCGCCACACCTACACAACAGGCAACACTCAGTGGAATTGAATTTTCTATGAATAATGAAAAACTTTCTATTTTTTAAAAACCAGTGGTGCTGATAATGCCTGCTTATATTCATCTTGAGTTTACCTGGGAAAAATAAAAGCTGCAAGGCATACCAGGAAGTAGAAGTTGCAAGTAAAAGGCGGCACGCTGGTGAATTTTGCAAATCCAAACACCGCTGTGAACAGCTGCCCAAAATATTCAACTTCCAGGAAGAGCAGTCATTCTTTGCTCTGCAGGAACAGTAAATGAGTGAAAAAAACCATCCTTTTGTAGAAAACTAATTATAGAAGAGGGCAGAACTTACAACGGGAAGTAGAAATTGCAAGTGAAAGATTGCACGTGGGTGAATTTTGCAAATCCAAACAGCATTGTGAATAGCAGCCCAAAATAGTCAACTTCCAGGAAGAGTGGTCATTCTTTGCTCTGCAGGGACAGTAAAAGAGTGGAAAAAAAATACCCTTTTGTAGAAAACTGGTTATAGAAGAGGGTAGAACTTCCAATGGGAAGTAGAAATTGCAAGTGAAAGATTGCACGTGGATGAATTTTGCAAATCCAAACAGCACTGTGAACAACTGCCCAAAATATTCAGCTTCCAGGAAGAGTGGTCATTCTTTGCTCTGCAGGGACAGTAAATGAGTGGAAAAAAAACATCCTTTTGTAGAAAACTGGTTATAGAAGAGGGCAGACCTCACAAATCTTTTAGTTCCACACTGCTGTCTTAGGTAGAGCTTAGGTTAAAGCCAGCCCACGTTTTTTTTTTTTTTTTTTTTTTTTTTTTTTTTTTTTTGTTGCTGACTTTGGTCCATTCTAGGATGGATACTAGAAAAAAAAAAAAATCTCTCAATCAATGTGACCTACTTCATACACTGAAAGAGAAAAACTTTTCTTTTCTTTTCCTTTTTTTCTTACAGTTGCTACTTCAGTTAATCTTTCCAGAGTAATATTAAAGACAACACAACTCAAAAGGTAATCTGCTGCTGTCTTCAGCTTTATCTTTGCTAATTCATTGGTTATCACATCTGTAACTTGGAAATTTGGGTCCTTTAATGCAAATAGAGGATTCCTTATGGAACTGAAAACCTGTGGCCACCTGGCTACTCCAAGGAAGGCAATGAGTGAACAAGGGGCCCTTTGATCATGGGAACTATTAAAATCTGCTTTTTGCCCATTCATGCAGCAAGGATTTGAATGACACATTTGCTCTGTGGGAATGGTTTAGAAAGAAGAGGGGAGTATGCTTCCCTAGGTTTCTTCAGATCCATATGCCACTTTCACAGTAATATATAACAATTGCTAAATGGGAATGACAGGAAAAGATATATCAAGAGATTCTTCTCTCCAATAACCATGTTTAAAAATGCTCAAGGGTATTATATATGTGTTCAGCTGTGGTCTGAGGCTGACCAGCAGCTGATGAGAGTATCACAGCTCTGAAGTTTTATTCTATAGCACTATTTTTACTTGGTTAGTGACAAGAAAGGAAATGTGGAATAAAATATTAAAAATCTCTAGCAGAAAAAACATCAAAGAGAAAGAAGAATTTGGCACTGAGATTCCTGCGATCATGGATAGAAATTATTTCATGGGAGCAGTGTAGAAGAGGGTTTAGGGCCCTTTGAATTAAATATTTCAGTGCAAAATAAATGTTCTTTCAGAGGCTAGAATCTGTTGCCTAAAAAAAGATATTGAATTTCAAAATAATCAGCTTGTACCTCTTCTGGTGGCAAAAGAAAGCTACACTGGTTTAAGTAGTCAAGAAGTCTTTATAATGCCACTGAGGAAATTTATCCTCTTTGAAACATAAAACGTATAAAAGGAGGATTCATTTTCACCCCCCCTGTTATCTATCAACATTAAACTAATTTATTCAATGCTTCTGAAGAATTAAATATTTTTTTCACATCTGAATAGTCAAGGAAATTCTCACCTCAAAAATCAGCTTTAGGAAAATGATGAAGCAGGTTTAATGTGATGGCTGCAATTCTGACTTAACTCTAGAGAAGCCAATAAGTGAGTGAACAAGTATTAAAATATGCTCCAGATTTATTAAACTTAATAATGGACATTTTATGATGTAGCAATATTGATTTATTTTTATTGTACATTTTGCTTTGCAAATGTAACTTTCTAAAATCATTGCAAGACTCACTTAAAGAAAATACAAAAATTCAATCTAAAAATAAAAAAATTAAAGTCTATTTCATAAACATCTCCAGAGTTCATGTCGCAGTCAGCTCTCAGCTGTCAGCCTACTAGTAAACTTTTTTTTCCTCTTCTTTTTTTTTTTTTTTCTTCTTTTTTTTTTATCCTTCCTCCTTCAAAAGTAGTAATGAATCTTAATATTTTCCATACTGGCCACCAACTTAAAAGGGAATAAAAGAGTAAAGATAGACCAAGGTAGTAAAAAGAAACCTGAGGATATAAAAGGAAATATGTTTCACTAGGGTCTGTTAGTGAGGGGGCACATATGCTTCTCTTTCATTACTAAATTCTATTTGAAATTATACACCAGAAAGTAGCTTACCAAGGATAGAGAAACTGCAAACATTTTATATTGTTCTTCAAAAGAGATGCTAATAATGAAGTAATTACTTCTCTTACTATTTGAGCCTTCATGCAGAGAAGAAAATTAGTCACTCTCAAAACCCAACCCAACAGTGGTGCAAATTAGTGCAAGTTTCTGTATAAATATGCATATGACTAAAATCCAGAGGACCTTTGTGCAATGAGAAATAGAGGAAACATCTGAGAGGTTTGTTAAAGTTTGTTGAACTGTGCTGCGTTCACCAGCAAACAGATGATGGTCATTGCTGTAATAAGCTGCAGTGAAATGAAGGACTGTTGTGGAAGCACTGGAAAGCTTGTAGAGGAGGAGAATAGCATCCAGATAGGAGTGGGAAGAAATCCTGAAATTACTGAGCAATGCACTGTATAGCCATGCAAGGATCCCAGAAAAGGGGTATCTGAGGTATGAAGTGAAGTAACAATGGCACCCTAAAGAAGTCAGAGAAAGAGCATGGTTTCTGAAACTGGCCATAAGAGAGGAATTCATCTTTCATCTGCTAAATGCAGGAAGGTCCTTCAGACTAAAGGAGTTCTGTTTAAGACAGGAAATACCTCTGCTTGATCCAAGTACTGCTTTTAACTTCTGGGTCGTGGAAAACAAATACATTCATTTTCCCCTCCAAGAATGCTAAGCAATTGTATTAAGTTTGGAGGTATGAAGTTTCTTTCCTCAATTCTTATTTCCCTATCTCAAACCTCTCCTTGATATACACTTCACTTCCTGTTCCTCTGCTGTACTTTCTTCCTTTCAGCTCACTCCTCTCCCCCACTCTATTCCCCCCTGAGTCTTTGTTAGCCATCACACTGAAGGCTCTGCATGTGCACCGTATCCTTTCTCTCTCTCTGCCTCTGCTTCTATGCCAGTTTTATTCAGCTCGGTGCAGCTCATTTGTGTCACAGACTACAGCACAAGTTTTTTGTATTTTGCAGAACCAAAAGGAGTTCCTGATATCTGAGCCTTAATAATAGCAGTATAGTGGGCTGGAAGTGGTAGCTTCATTCCATTTGCAGAATGGTATAATCAAAAGGAGATGCCTCAAACCCGAACTGTCACAATGTCAGAATTTATCCTTGCTCCAGATGGAAGGCTTCTGGGAAGAAAAACATGGGGGCCAGCAGCACCTTCCTTCTGCTGATATTGACAGCAGTGGGCAGTATTGATACTACTCAAAAGTCACTCCTGGCTTCTATTTTTCTTTCCCTTCTGTTCACATTGTTTCCTCACCTAAATGCTTATGGAGGGTAGGAGGGCTCTGCAGAGGGACCTGGACAAGTTGGATGCATGGGCAGAGCCCAATGGAATGAGATTTAACAAGGCTAAGTGCAGGGTTCTACGCTTTGGCCACAACAACCCCAAGCAGTGCCACAGGTTGGGGACAGAGTGGCTGGAGAGTAGCCAGGCATAGAGGGACCTGGGGGTGTTGGTAGAGAGTAGCTGAACATGAGCCAGTAGTGTGCCCAGGTGGGCAGGAGAGCCAATGGCATCGTGGCCTAGATCAGGAACAGTGTGGCCAGCAGGACAAGGGAGGTTCTTCTGCCTCTGAACTCAGCACTGGTCAGGCCACACCTTGAGTGCAATGTCCAGTTCTGGGCCCCTCGATTCAAGAGAGATGTTGAGATTCTGGAAGGTGTCCAGAGAAGGGTGACAAAGCTGGTGAGGGGCCTGGAGCACAGCCCTGTGAGGAGAGGCTGAGGGAGCTGGGGTTGTGCAGCCTGCAGAAGAGGAGGCTCAGGACAGAGCTCGTTGCTGTCTACAACTATCTGAAAGGAGGTTGTAGCCAGGTGGAGTTGGTCTCTTCTCCCAGGCACCCAGTAGCAGAACAAGGGGACACAGTCTCAAGTTGTGCCAGGGGAGGTCTAGGCTGGGTGTTAGGAGGAAGTTCTTGCCAGAGAGAGTGATTGACATTGGAATGGGCTGCCCAGGGAGGTGGTGAAGTCACCGTTCCTGGAGGTATTGAAGAAAAGGCTGGATGTGGCACTTAGTGCCATGGTCTGGTTGATTGGCTGGGGTTGGGTGATAGGTTGGACTGGATGAGCTTGGAGGTCTCTTCCAACCTCGTTGATTCTATGATTCTATGATTCTATGTTTTGACCAAAGATAGTAATTTCTTGGACAGTGAAGACAGCAAACAGAATGTAAATTATTAAGCACTAAGCGTCCTTCTGCTTTCCCTCCCTGTCTCTTGCATTCCCACTGCACTCCAGCATCTGCCTTTGAGATGTGACTGCATCATGTTTCCAGCTGAGAACCATTTGATCTGCTAATTAATGCTGGCTAAGTCTTAAAAACTAACAGAGATTTAATAATGCCCAAGTGTAAGGATATGCATTATCATCAGTATTACCAAAAATCTAGCTTCTATTATTTGTATAAATGAGTGACTTTCTTTCCAAAGTCCATGCTATAATTTATGATTAAGTTAATCCTAAATTAAGATTTGAATTATTCACGCTTGTTGGTAAAGAAATGCACAGCAAAAACATCCTGCAGATAGGATTAATGTACAAATCTGAACCTTTCATTAGGCTCAAGAAACAGAACAACCAACTGCAATTTCATAGATTGTCAGAAGTTAGAGAACTTGTTTCCACCACCCTTCCATCTGCCCACTCCCCCACCCCAGAAAGACCACAAATCCAAAACCACAGATGAGAGAAGAAATGAGTGCTGGAGGATGAAGAGTTTCTCTTGTTCCCTGGGATTAACTCTACCTAGGAGAGATCAGGTTAAAAAATATTTTCCCTGTGTTGTAGCTGGTATCAGAATTGTATTTTACGCAAAATAGATTACATATAATGTCAGCATCCTCATCAGCATAAGGATCATGCAGAATTAAAGTGAAAAAAATGATAAACTTCTCTGTAATTAATTCAATGGACTTTGGTTTTATGACTACAGCCACACACAGAAGTATCCATATCTATATCTATAACTATATCTATATCTATATCTATATCGATATCTACATATCTATATCATCATCTATATTTATCTATATGTCTCAGATGGGATGAAGCACCCACAGTTGCAATGAAAGACAAGATTTGTTTCATAGGACAATATCTTCAAGTCCAAAAGTATTTGGTGTAGTCAAGGCAAAGGCAAAGTGGAAATTAACAGAAAACTTATGCTTAAACCAGACTGAGGTAAACTTACCTTTTCCAATAAGGCATTTTAGAGCTAAACTATGAGCTCTGCTGAAACAGATAAATGGTATACCTCATCTATTTCTTTCACAGATAGTCAAGATTTTTATACAGGTTTGTTTAGCTGCATCTTATCTCTTTTAGGTTCAGTTTCAGGATGATTTTAATTTGACAGCTGCAGAAACAACAACACTAATATAAATATCCCTGGTAAAATGGTATTTCACAATCACAGCAGAGACTTACTTCCAAAAGTCACAATGATTTGGTCAGAACACAAACACTACACATTACCTACTCTTTAAATCAAATCTGGCATAAATCAAGTACTAAATTGCAATCATCACAGTAACACATGTGTAAATTACTATGAGAACTCTTTATAGAAAAAAAAGGAAATATTAAAATTATAACAATTACTCAGTACCAAACAAAACAAACACATTAAGAAAAAAACTTCTGAACTTTACAACCTTGAAGGGTCTAGGTTTAAATGAATCATTAAAAAAAGAAAATTTACTTAGAAGGTTTTGTAATTGTTTAAGCATGAGACTGGCCTAAAAGATAGAGAGACAAACACTCATTCTTAGTATGCATGATTCATTTAGAAGAATTCAGTGCAGAGTACTTAAGACAAATGAAATTTACAAAACAATTCTGACTAATGAAGGTCTGCTTTTCTCAAGTATGTGTGAAGTAATGAAAATCAATCAAAACCCAAGACAGTAAGTTTTCTTCAGTAACATAAATTACTTGTATTTAAACACAGAAAATACACACAGTATCACCAAGGTTGGAAGAGACCTCAAAGCTCCTCAAGTCCAACCCATTACCACAGACCTCAAGACCAGACCATGGCACCAAGTGCCACATCCAAACCTGCCTTGAACACCTCCAGGGACGGTGACTCCACCACCTCCCTGGGCAGCCCATTCCAGTAGCCAATGACTCTCTCAGTGAAGAACTTT
Source organism: Eubucco bourcierii (assembly GCA_013396675.1). Taxonomy (NCBI): domain Eukaryota; kingdom Metazoa; phylum Chordata; class Aves; order Piciformes; family Ramphastidae; genus Eubucco; species Eubucco bourcierii. The sequence goes on from VWZE01010908.1 coordinate 87,860, forward strand.
CTCCTCACCTCCAGCCTAAACTTGCCCTGGCAAATCTTGAGACCGTGTCCTCTTGTTCTGGTGCTGGTTGCCTGAGAGAAGAAAGCACCCTCCTCCTGGCTAATACAACTTGCTTATGGATAAGAAGACAGCTTAGTTTTCATGCCCCATAGCCATCAGTTCCTCTGGTGATAACTCCCAGCATTGCTAGATGTGCTAAGGGTTTTTGCATGACATGGGTAACCTCTTCCTGGACTTGTGCAAGTATGCGCCACATGGTTGTTCAGCAAGTGTGGGATGGGGACACTCTTTCAACATTTCTGGGACCAAACCATATCACCACATAAATTTGAACTTCCATAAAAGGTTCAGGGTCTTAATATTTCTATGAGATGCTTACCCTCCTAAGAGGTATAGAACTGTTATTTATCAGGGGCTGGGGGAGGGGGAAAGTCAATGAGGAGGAGTGAAATACCTTGAAATAAGCTGATAATAGAATGGCATTTATGCTCTATCAGCTTTCAAATATATCTTCACAGGTTGTGTCTACCCTGACAAGTAAAATGCAGCTTCTTCACATACTTGAATGCTGAACTGTTCACCAATGCTGAGCAACCATTTTCCCATTCCTTGCCTTGAGACCAAACAGGCATTTTGGTGAACAGCCTCCTCCACATACACCCCTCTCTGTCTCTGTGACCGTCAGGAGCAAGACTGTGCTGCATTTGGCTCACTTCGTTTGGCATGATCCACTGATGACCTATCCCACCCTAGTGTCTACATGGAGCTGGCATTCTTTAGCCCAAACCAGCATGCTCTCTTTTGGGAGCCCATGATGTCAGAAACAGGCTTCTCCACAGAGAATATGTGTAATTCTCAAGTCTGCAGTGGGCATGGCCACAGAGGCACACAAATCCATTCCAAACAAATCTAGGAATGAAAAAATTATTGCTCAGTGTTGGTGAACAGTTCAATGTTCAAGTGTGTGAAGAAGCTGCATTTTACTTGCCAGGGTAGACATAGCCTGTGAAGATATGTTTGAGAGCTGATGGACCACAAAATGTCATTTTGATATCAGCTCATTTCAAGGTATTTTACTTCTCTGATGGGGGTCATCTTCCACTGATGTTATCCTAAGCATCTCTTGCACCCCCATACAGTACCCAAAACCAACTGCAAACTCTCTGATCTATCTGAATAAAAGCAAGAGTAAGAAGAAGGCTAGAAGGCTAAAATTAAGAATAACAGTAACAATAAAAATAGCAATAAACGTGAATCCTGAGCTGAAAGAAAAACAGCCCTTTTCTTAACTTGACCCTAAGAAAGAGGGTTGCTAGTAATGACAAGAAGAAAATGTGGCAGAAGATGGAGTGGTCAGTGTTTCAAAGAGAACATGGTGTGAAGGCAAAGGTCCCACCAACAGCTTCAGCTTAGTTTGTGAGTGCTCGTAGTGGACACAAACCTGCACGACCTTGTTGGGTTGTTGTTGTGGTAGACCTAAATAGGTCAAAATAGGCTTATACATGTCCTGGCTTGCCCAGAGATGTTTTTCTGCTCTCCCCTCTTCTGCTATGGAGAGAAGCAACCATGGGAAAGAGGACAAAGGACCTGGAGCCACTGAGTCTAGGGACTGTGGCTTGTCCAGATATGTTCCCCTGCTCCCCCTCCTTCTGTGTTGGGGGAAGCAATTGTGGAAAAGGAAACCCAAAGCCCTGGTTTCAGCTAATATTGTCAAGCTTGGCAAAGTGCCATATTGATTGGCTAATCTATGTCCAAAGGCCCATTAGTGTTGGGCTGTATTGATAAAAAGGGCTTAGCAGGTAGCACAGCATGCTCTGCTGGTGTATTCCTGGTGCTGCTACTGCCTCACTGCATCCCGAACTGCCTGGAAACTCCACTGCCTTGAGTTTACCAGGAACAGGTTCTAAATACCTGGTGAGATTTAATGTTAATAAAAAATTTTTATAGTTATTAACAATCTTTGCCTGGGTATCAAAATTAATATTGATTATTAGTTTTGCATCATTCATAACAGCTGTTAATGTGCATGTGTTTGCCTCTGTGGCCATGTCCACTGCAGACCTGAAAACTACACTTACTCTCTGCTAAGTCTGTTTCTGACATCATGGGCTCCCAAAAGAGAGCATGCTGGTGTTGGCTAAAGAATGCCAGCACCATGTAGACACTAGTGTGGGACAGGTCATTTGAATGTGGTACTTGCAGGTCATAAATTGTAAACTTATTTTTACATCTGAGTCATGGGATTCAGAATTTTCAGAAGATGCAGAAAGAAAGTGCTCGGGCAGGGAAAAGCTGATCTTGACAGCAGCAAAAAGAATTGTGTGGGAGACAGTAGGATCTCAAGGGAAGGACATCATAATCTTCTAGGATATACAAGGTGATCAGACAGTGCCTTGAGTAGGATTAAAGAATGAACTGTTCCAACAGCATGCAGCAATAGCACATCCAAATCTGACCCTTGGTCTGTCTGAATACCCACAGGTTTTTTGGGATGAGGGAGGGAGACAAGTTCCTGGAGATTAGGTAAGTGTTCGCTTAGACTATTTGTGTGTGCGTTTAGTTGTTCACATCCTAGGTTGCCTGCCATGGCTCTAATTTAAGTTAAACACATTCATATAGGTGGCCCTTGAAGCTGGATTAGACCGTCTGTCTGGCTATCAGGACTTACATGTGCTATTATGTATGTTTTTCCTTCCATATTTACATTTTCTAAAAAGGAAGTATAACAATAATATTCCTTGTTGCTGTGGAGGCACAAGTATAGATTTACATAGATCTCAGCACAAGAAGGCCTGGGTCCTATTTATGGCTTTCATAGACAGTTGTGGTGTCAGTATTTAATAATACGCAGCATATAAATGCCAAAATAGAGAATGAAATACTTGATCTGCCTCGAGGGTGTGTGTTTGAAGGTGCCAGAAACATTAAAAACAAAGAAAACAGAAAAAAAAAACCAAAAAAAACCCCAAACCTATATGCAATATGCACACATCTGTATCAGTTCAAACCCAATCCCCAGCCCCCAAAGCTGTCAAGTACAGCTTGCAGGAAGAAAGGAAGATTATTTATTTATTTAACTACCTCTCTATGTACAGAAAGCAAGAATGGAAACGGCTCCAGGGGAAACTTCCTGTGACTGAAGTATGTTCTGTTTTTTCTTACTATATCCCAGCCTAATTCCTACCCTTGTCTTTTCTGGAAGTCTTTTCCTATGTGTATATATGTGGTGGTTTGAGGCTAATTGGAATATTTTGATGAAAAAATTTAGATTATAGGCTATGAAAAGAAAACTCTGGTGATGTCTACTTCACTCATAGGTTTGCTGAGATATGTAAGAACAGGGACACAAACATAGATAACACAGAGAGAGTCTCCAGGAGCTGCTGTGTCTTCTGGCTTTCTGCTGTGTAACCCAACTAATCACTCTGCTTCTAATCCCCCCTTGCCTATCTTCCAAACTCACCTTGCATGTAAGGCAGATCCTGGGGTAATGTAGAGGGGTGGAAAGAAGGTGGAAGGGTGGTTGGGAGCCCCTCCTGGGGACTCTGATTTCTGGGAGGAGTATTGTGTTTCTGTATTACATTTACCTTGTATATTTCTGTAACTATTCTACTGTGTAAATATCTGCTTGTACATTGTGCTAAGCTGTAAATAGAGCTTCAGTCCTTAACTTGCAGCTGGCTGAGTCTAGTCTATGTGATTTTCATAGAGGAGGTGGGGGGTAGGTAACTCCCAAACCATCACACTGTAGCAAACCATAAGTTCTTGTGGGTTCATCTGTTTCCCAGACACCGTGCAGCAGCATGGTGTGCATGGGGGTTTAACTGTACCTTTATTTGAAAGACGCAAGAGTGATTCAGGATTCTACAGAGAAATCTCTTCTTCCCCTGAAGGCACAAGCTAGGTGCGGACTGATTTCTGAGTGTGCACAGCGTATAGCCCTGGTCCCATGCCTTATGACAAGAGTATTGATTCAGGCACACCCCACGTCCTGGTTGGTTCAAGGGATGGGTCTTCAGGAGAAGACAGAGGTCCTGTTCCCTTCCACAGCTCACTCTGTGGCAGTGGTGTGCACCCAGAGAGAGATCTGCCACATCCTCCACATTTAGAGAGCTGCATCTGCTTCCCAGGCTGTGGACCATGTATTTATTGCTATAGATGGCTCTGATGATGTCTGTGCCTGAGGTTCTTGTTATTTTGTTGTTGTAGAGGTAGCAGATCATGTGCTCTAAGCAGCCCCCTCCACAAGCTTCTGCATGCATATCACACTGCTCTACCCTGAACACAGCTTGCCTTGAGCATTCCTCGTTACTGAGGTAGGGAGACCATGCAGGTGATGATGCCCCAGGTCCCCCAAGAGGATGGGTTATAGGAAATGGGTAGGCTCAGAGTGGGAACTCTCACTGTTGCCACTGTAACAGTAGGCATAGCTGGGAAGTTTGCTATTATTTAAGCGTTGCAGTGATGTTGCATAATGCCTGTGTCAACACAGCATCCATCAAGGAAAGCTCTGGGGTACACAGGAAAGTTTTGATGGCTTTTTATGCTGCAGCATAGCATGGTTTATCTTCCTGTGGTGGTAGATACACACCAGGCACTGCAAACAGAACAACTGGCACTTGGTCCGTCATTGTACAGGATGTCTGAGCATGTATGTGGCCAAGAGTTAAACAAGGGATAGATATGTAAAGGGTCATTTTGGGAAATCTTGTTGGAGGACTACCAGAAAATGTCCTGAATTACAATTATAAAGCCTAACTTATAATTATAGAGCCTAACTTATTTATGTGGCTATGTTTCATTATATTATGCCTTTGCAAGATTTTGTCATTAAAAGCACAACTGCCAAATTATTACCCTTTTGGCTTTTCTAGGCAATAATTAGCATTTTTGAGTGGATAGTGAAATCAGGATTATTTTTTTTTTATTGTTCAGTTTTAATGGCCTTATTTGTCACCTAATTCCACCCTATGGTGATGTCTACTGTAATTCAAACACAATCTTTAGAGGAGATGGAACATTTAGACTTCACTCCCTCCTCCATTCTATACATGTTAGGATTGAAGATGTGGTGAAAGCATTAGAGCTGCTTAGATTGTGGCACTGGCTGGTTCCCTGTGATACTCTGTGAGGTCAGCTGCTGGCAGAAGACTTGAATTTTTAATATCCAATTCCTTACTCAAATAATAAAATCTAATTAACTTGTCTATGTGCCCCTAATAAATTTTATTCATTATTTAATCAATATTCATTGTTATAAAATACTGAAAATCTCTAAATAAACACTGTCAAGAGACTTACATACTTTTATTACTGATGCTTCCCCTTTCCAACTTCAGTAAGTTATTGGAAGTCTTTCTAAACTTGCTTTTTATTCTGTTCCTACAAAATGTTTCTGAAAACAGCTCACTCTCCCTACCTGCAGGATGGAGCTCACATACAAGCTAAGATTCTCCCTTTCTCATCACTCTCTAGATATCCATGCTAGACTGGCAAGGGACAACTGTTTACTAATGGTCAGAAGAAACTATTTCTGATCATGGTCCTCTTCCAATCCCTCTATCCCCACCCAATGTCAAATTGAGCCTAGCTCTGCTCTAGGAACCCAGATTCATTGTCAACAGTACTTTGGAAATCTTTATATGTATGCTGAGTGTTTCATTCTCTCCCACAGCTGTGGGGTTTCTGAAAGCAGCTATGACAGTGAACTAAAGGTTTGGTCTACCCCAGCCTCTACAGCTTAATGGTTCCTGCCAGCATGAAACTGTTCTGTGCAAGGTAAGTTCAGCTGTGAAGGCCAGACAATAGTTCTTAATAACCTGCTGATCCATTGCAAGGACTTTTAATGAGTGTTGAAGCTGAAAGCAAAAATTCCAGATGGAATTGTGTATTTTCTGTCACTCAGTGTACTAAAAGAAAAACAAAAGAAACCAACCAACCAATAAAGCAGACAAAAAACCCAAAAACCTCCAAACAACCAAAAACCAAATCCCAAAAAATCCCAAGTACTTCTCTTCACTGCTCTCCATCAGATCAGTCCCCAACCTATACTGATCCCTGGGATTGTTCATTCCCAGTTGCACGACTCTACACTTGCCTCTGTTGAATTTCATTAAATTTCTCCCTGCCCAATAATAACACATGTTAAGTCCTCATATCCTCTTGTTCATGTATTTTGTGTTCCATTTTATCCCAACTTTTGCTCCTTCTCCCTGATTACCTGACCAGCACATCCTCCTGGTACAACCCAGTACCTCCAAAAGGAATGTCTTGATTTTCCTTGGTGCTGCCCTATTCATGTGATCTTGGCTGAAGGAGACTGGAAGGACATGGAATCTGAATGAAGGCAGCTGAGTGAAAACAGTGTGCTACAAGGAGTGTAGAGGTAGCTATCAGAGCACAATGGCCATCCCCTGGATAATTCCCAAACCTGTTATTTCTGGGGAAGAGGGAAATGTTTACTCTAGATTGGGTCCACTGTGGAAACACATATAGTTATGTAACTGTTTCACTACACATAAATAGATACTCAGCAGCAGATTTCACTTTTAAATGAAACTTCAGGAGGCAAGGAGTCAAGTCCTTAGTCTTGTAGAAAATCATGTGCAGTGCTGCACAAGGTGCTCCTCTCTTAGCACAGGAAGAGCTCTCATGCTGAGCCCTGCTCACCATAACTTGTTCTGCTTGTGCAGACCCATCCAGCACTAAGATCATTCTTTCCCCCACTAGTATCTCTGAAATCCTGAAAATCAATGTTCTTTAAAAATTTAAATGGAAGTTTCAAGCCAAAATATCTTGGCTGACTTCATCTGCTGCAACATTAACTACAAAGAACAAGCAATAACTTTATGCTTATACAGAAAGCAACCATAAAGTGTAGTCTAAGCCAGGGAACTGAACAGCTTGCTTTGGACAACCAGGAAAGATACAGTTAGCTTATGGCAACTACTCGGAATACTGGATGATGAACTGGACATTGCCTTGACCATCAGAGTTGGAGAAGTTGTTCAGAAGTACAGGAAGGAATGGAAAATTACACTGTTTTAACCAAAAACTTCATCTCCTGGTCAGTTTTAAGCCAGTTGTGTGGAAAATACAAACATCTTCAGATTTCTATGAAAAATAGAGGTGTTTGATGTTTCAGTAGCGAGTGTTCGTCAGAAGCAGAATTGTAATGCAAACTCTGAACTGCATCCAGGCTAGCATTAGGGAAATTAGGAAAGACAATATATTGCTCTTCTCCCCTTATAACCACCCCCATTCACCCCCTCTTATGGAGAAGTGGACTAGAGGCACTGATTCCATTCTACTGCTTTTATGAAAGAAGGTCTGATGAGAACACAGGCCAGAGCAGTAAAATCATAGAATAGTTTGGGTTGGAAGGGACCACAAAGATCATCTAGTTCCAACACTCTTGCCATGGACAGGGTCATTTTCCACCAGATCAGGTTGCTCAAGGTCTCAGCCAATCTGCCCTTGAACACCTCCAGGAAGGGGCATCCATAACCTCCCTGGCCTGCCTATTCCAGCATCTGACCACCTTTACTCTAAAGAATTTATTTTGAGCATCTAAATTTACCCTCCTTAAGTTTAAATCCATTCCCTCTCATCCCATCACTACAAGTCCTTGTAAAAAGTCCCTTCCCAGCTTTCTTGTAGGCCTCCTTCAAGCACTGGAAGGTCTCCCCAGGGCCTTCTTTTCTTCAGGCTGGACCTCCCATAGAGAAGATCCTTCAGCCCTCTGGTCCTTGTTCAGACCAAACTCTAGTCACAATTTAGAATATTTCCAAGGGATTCCCACTACCAGGACCCAATGGGAGTAAGAAGAGAACTGCCAGGCAGGCACTACACTACTGGAATTCTTGTAACAGTCTCTGGTTGGATGAAAAAAAAACAGAGAGCAGTGCAGAAGTCAACATAATAAACTGACACATGCAGTGCAAAGAAGAAATAGAGAGAAATAGATGAAAAAATGGGTGCTATGATGTGTATCATTTAATAAGTAAATAAGAAAAAAAACTATCCTGTAAAGTAACTTTTTCAAGTATGCTTCTGGGACAAATCAATTTCAACTTTGAACACTGCTAGGGCTATAGCTAAAGAATTCATGTTCTGTGTAGCAGCCAATTTATTCTTCTTTTTTAGTAATGCACTGTGAAAAATCTATTATCCTACCTATAATTCTCACTGGCCTGCTTTTATTTATTGCTTTGATGTCTGTGTCAGCAGGCAAGTGTAGCTATCCAGTTAGCAATATGGGAATATTTGCTCCCATTTCAAAATGTTATAACTTCTCATACAGGCTTCCCATATGGGATTTGATGTTGGGTTGGTTTTTTATTTATGGTGGGTGAACAGCAAACCAAAATGCTACAAATGGAGGAAAAATACAATCTCTCTCAATCATTTCAGAAAATCTTAAATCTAAAGATTTTAAATGATCTTAAATGATGAACATGGTTGGGGGGCCACAAAACAATGTGCTCCATTACGCTTTTCTGTTTAATGCGCTATTTGGTTTCATTCTTTTTTTGTTCCTATCTCCTGCGTTTCTTAAAGTTCTGATGGACTTACCTACAACTTTTATCCCCAGTCACCTCCTCATGTTACAAAGTCTGGTTTGGCTTGAACAGAAGCAGCAAACCCAGTGGCAGTAGCATTGGCAGCAGGGTGCAAGCACCGTTTTTAGGAAGCAGCTGGGGTGTGCAGACAACCTGTGTAAGGTGTATGTGCTGTGCCAGCAGGCATGCCACATAGACCAGTTAGGTAGATCCTCCTATGCTTAGTGTTATGAAATGATGCAACATCAATAATCGATATTTATTTTGATATGCAGGCAGAGATTGTTAATAACTATAAAAATTGGTTTTTAACAGTAAATCTCACCAGAAAGTTTCTTTACAAGGTTTGAAATGCAGGGTTTGGAAATTTATACACACAGGGAACAGGCAAAACTGGAAGACTGTAAGAGGAAACCAGCAAAGGCAAACATTGTACTGGAAGAGAAGCTTTTAGCGGTTATCCTGCTTATCCACTAGGTGGAAGCAGGAAGTTCCTTTCTGCTTATGGTAGAAGGCAATTAGTAATTACAAGAGGCTTGAAGTATTTACTCACAAAATTGTATCAGACAGTACCCAAAGCACGTGGAGGGGTTGCTGTCAGTGGTCTCAAAACCGTTAGAGGCTTTGGAGTTTTCCCAGGCTTCTGGGTGCTGGGGAAAGGAGGTAGACAATCTCTGACCTGGTCCTGATCTCTCTGGATGATCTGTGTATCACCAGGACTTGCTGTCTTGGCAGGAGGCTTTCAGGTGCAGGCAGGATGTCTTGCCATGTGCAGTCTCAGTACGATGTCACACTGGCTATGCAGGCTGATTATGTGGAGGCATTTAGAGGCTGATGCTGGTCCCTGGAGTTCCACACAGCTCAGCATGCAATGAGGTAGTAAGCAAGCATGGATACAATGGCAGAAAGCAGATACAATGGCAGAGCACACCTTGTGCTCCCTGCTCATCTCCTTTTATCAATACAGCCTGAGACTAATGGGCCTTTGGACACAGAACAGCAAATCAGAACGGCAGTTAGCCAAGACTGACCGTATTAGGTGAAGCCATAGGCTTGCTTTACCCTTTCTAGGGAAGAACACAGGCCTGGCACAAGGCATACGCAAACTGAGTGCATGTCCCTTGTTTACAACAGGGTTCAAAACAAGTCTGGGCATGCCACAGTCCTTAGACTCAGTGGCTCCAGGTTCTTTGTCTTCTTTCCTGCAGCTGATTCTCCCCAAAACAGAAGGAGGGAGAGCAGAAAAACATGTTTGGGTAAGCCAGGACATGTATGAGCATGTTGTGGCCTGCTTAGGCCTACCACAACACTTAGGAGAGTAGATATCCAGCATGTCCACCTGCTACATCATCCGGGGGCCAGTCAGGATTTTGTGAGGTGAATGCCATCAGCACCAGGGAAGTGGCTTTTTAAAATGTTCCGGCCTGAGAGTGTGGATGTTCAGAAGAGGTGCACACAAAAAATCCCTGGAATTTTCGTGGTCTTCTGAGAAAAAGTTATAATTAGCCCAGAGGCAAGATTTCTAGGCTGGGGCTTGTTTGCTTTTTGTAGTTTGATACCGAATGTTGTTCCTGTTAGATGGGCTGCATGCAATTTAATGCAAAGAGCAGGAGTAGCTGCTGCTGCAGTTGTGAAATCTCCAAGTTAGCCTGGAAGCATGATGCTTTGTCTCTGTCACTTCCCCAGCCCCCACCCTGCCTTGGTAAGAGGTTTCAAGTAAATAAATGAGAAGGGTTCATTAGCATGCACTGGCTAAACTATTGTTAAAAAAAAGACTCAGGGGCTGTGGTTTCTAATTTTCACTGCAACAGCCTGAAGAATCTAACACATGAATCTTTCCAGATTGTGCGGATCACTTTGGGCAGGTTAAATGATAATAACACTAACACCAAAACAAGTTACTGTCCTAATGGTTTTGGCCAAGCTGTTGTTAGTTGATATGAAAATCTAAGTAAGGCCAAATTTTTGCCACTGCTTCACAAAAGAGAAGCAGGAAACAAGACTGCTGCTTTCCATTAAAAATACAGCCTATATTCAACGAATGTTTGTTTAGGATATTCTGCAATATCCCACAGAATTTGGAAAAGAAAAGCCCTGGGGCTGGCAGTGGATTTGCACATTACAGATCTGCTTTAAAAGAATCATGATCACAGAAGCAGACCTTTCTCTATATTAAAGCAGGTTATTCTTATAAACATAAAATAGCATCTGCTCAAGTCATCTTCCCCAAGAGCCTCCCTCACCCAGTTCAGATACAGACAGCATTTGAGTGCTCCTTCCATTCTCAAAGCTATTGAGAGACACTTCCTCATGAAAGTAGATGAGCAAGGGCAGATTTTGCTATTCATCCTTTTTCAAGACTGCTTGAACTGACAAACTTCATAAGCCCAGTTATCCTTTTTCTCATGCAACGCATTTCCTTTTACAACACCTGCAGTATGTTAGCCAAATAATAATATTCAGTCATTAGAGATAGGAACATTTTTTAAAAACATAACATAACATTGACACATAATTTATTTTACTTGCTGAACAAAATGCAATACATGTATTATGGACATATTATCAAGTTACTAGCCAAAAGTATGCTTGACCTCAGAAGTTTCACACGACCCTTCCAGAGAACCTGAATTTCCCTTTTTCTGCCTTGGACACAGGGGACTTTGTTCATTCTTCTCCTATGAAGAAGCTCCCTTTCATTCACACCTAGCTGACTATCTCATGGCCCTACACAACACTCTTGTGTTTCTTGTTTCCCCACAGCATCAGACTAGCCTTGCAGGTGATGTTTTGTGCTCAGTTTCACATGGAAGAGTTCATGAAAACCTAACATGCATTTCTCTGGTATGCTTATATATTCTGTGTGCCTCCATACTGAAGCTAAAGATCAGAGGGCATTATCTTTTGGCTGTCCCTACTATAGACACTAATTTGTGCTTAAAGCAGAGAATGAAGTACATTGAAATGATCTTATGTCCCAGTTCTCAACCCCTCAAGCAAAAACGTACGAAAGGGATCAAAAGCTTCTGAATCTTCTTTCATCTGCATATTTCATTTATTCAATCAAACATGCCAAGCTGTTTGAATCTTCTCTGTGTCTTTGCTTGACTAAAAATGACTCTGTAGGGTTTGGGGTTTGTTCAGTTTTCTTCTGGTCTTTGTATTAATGTAATTTCAAAAGAACAAGATCTGGGAGGCTGTTCATTTGGCAGCTGACAGACAAAACTCATCCATCATCAATCTTTACAAAATTAGTTGGACCCTAGAATTTTAAGAATTTGAAATTAAAACCATCCTCCTAATTCAGGATCACCATTATTGTCATGTGGTTGAGGATACACAATGTGAGCTGCAGTACGGTCTAGTCTAAGTGCTGTAAGGCAAACTCTACTAGAAAAGGACCATTAACTTGTTTGTTCCTTTCTTAGTTTGTGCTCAAGGGCCACTTTATTCAGGGTGCAGCATGTCTCTGAGGTAGCCTAATCTCTCTCTCATGCATATTTCAGTGTGCCTGTTGATATCAGAACCTAGAAGCAATCAGTGGAAAGCAGATGGCAGAGTACTCATGGAAAATTGCCTTTAGTTGAAATGATCACCTGTGTCCTGCCTGGCCATCAACACAATCCCTGCCTAGCACCCTGTGGAACCTCCATAATTCTCTATGTATTTCCTGCTGTCTCTCATAACTCTCACAACTCCCTCTCTGCTTGAATTTAATCTGTGCCTGCTTTAAATTAATTAATCTAGATTCCCCCCCAAATATCTCTTTTCCTGTTTCCTCAATTTCTGCTGTTTCCAAAGCCAGAGACATGCTAAATGTGCATTTTATACCAATGTACCAGATTCATGTTTCTTCAGAGAGGCAGTAGTGACTGCAGATCTGTTATTTACCACCCACTGCAACAAAGGGAATACCGTGAAAGCAGCAGATTGAAAAATAAGCATTTCTTTGCAGACTGGGTAATGGATTTGCTGCCAGTGGAGGGCAGGCAGGAAGGTATCAGCAGCAGGTCTAAAAACGGTCTCGAAAAATCCATTGGCCATGGCTCTGTACACAGAGGAAAAGCAAACAGGGAGGCAAACAGGTCTAACCATCCACAGTGCAGCATGTTGCTAAAGTGTGAGCAGAAAAGAACTGAGCAGACTTGCATGTTTCCCCCAAAGTGCCTTCTCTTGTGCTCCTACCTATGGCAGCATACTGGTCCATCTGGATCACTGTTTTGACCCTTCTTGTTTTCTCATGATGAAAGATATGTTCAGTATAACCCTGCCTCTAGCCTAACTAAAAGCAGCAGCAATGCAGAGTGTGGAACCACAAGGCAAGTGTCTGGTAGTGACAGGAAAATTGCTTCTGGTCTGAGCTGTCTGGGTTGTGGGTTTTGCACGTGTAGCACATGCATGCAACATGCTTGTCATGTTTTGAAATGCAGAGAGCAAAATACAGGTCCCACCTGGGTGTCACTATGAGTCCTCTCTGAATGTTAGGAGAGAATGCTGAGGTAAATCATAGTCACACACAATGGCATCTAAAATGCTTTCCTTTTGGTCAGAAAAAAAGTAAATTCTTTGTACATGGGCTCGTATTCTACACATCTACAGGTGATGTGTTGCTTAAATGAGTCTACTCTATCATTTATCTTCTGTAACTGATTGTGACTCCCATGTGTTTTCTGAGGTACAGCAGGATATTCAGTATAGAACATAAAGCCGAAGTTACCTTCATTTCTAAACTTCTTGTATGCAGCATTCAGGAACCTCGACCTGTAAATTGCTATGTCTGGAAAACCTTAGCATACATATTCATCACCTGCCATTGTCATGCTGTCAACTCCTGCATTTTTAATCATCAGTTTTGTGATATTTGGCATTTTCTTGAAGTCAGATCCCTCAGAGCTGTTTTGTTTTCTGACAGTCTCAGGTTTGTGTCCTTTTTTAAAAAGAAAGCCTACCTGTGATTTCAAAGTAAAATCTAAAAAATGTTCCTTAACAGAAAGAAAAAAAAGATAAATTAAAGAAATGTCAATATCTGTGAAGGGGGAAAAAAATTCTGGCAGAGTTGTAAGAATAGATGGTCTCTAAAACATAACCAAGTATTGTTAAGTTCACTCCAGTGAAAAATTTGAGGGAATAAGTTTAAACTAGAAAAAGAAGGTGGAGTGTTGGACTCCATGTGATAAATAACTACATAAGTTCATATCCGGGTTAGGGCTGGAGCAGCTCTCCTATGAGGACAGGCTGAGAGAGTTGGGGCTCTTCAGCCTGGAGAAGAGAAGGCTTCGAGGGGACCTGATAGTAGCCTTCCAGTATCTGAAGGGGGCCTACAGGAAGGCTGGGGAAGGATTATTTACAAGGTCCTGCAATGACAGGACAAGGGGCAATGGGCTTAAACTGGCAGAGGGGAGATTTAGACTGGATGTTAGGAGGAAGTTCTTTACAGTGAGGGTGGTGAGGCACTGGAACAGTTTGCCCAGGGAGGTTGTGGATGCTCCCTCCCTGGATGTGTTCAAGGCCAGATTGGATGAGGCCTTGAGTNGGAGGGGATTCTGCCCCTTTACTGTGCTCTCGTCAGACCCCACTTGGAGTACTGTGTGCAGTTCTGGAGCTCCCAGCACAGGAAGGATATTGAATTGTTGGAGTGGGTCCAGAGGAGGCCACAAAGATGATCAAAGTACAGGAGCAGCTCTCCTATGAGGACAGGCTGAGATTGGGGCTCTACAGCCTGGAGAAGAGAAGGCTTCCAGGAGACCTGATAGTAGCCTTCCAGTATCTGAAGGGGGCCTACAAGAAGGCTGGGGAGGGACTATTTACAAGGTCTTGCAATGACGGGACAAGGGGCAATGGGTCTAAACTGGCAGAGGGGAGACAGGCAGGACAATTCCTTGGTGTATCAGCAACCTCTCCCAATTTTTTTATCATTGGCAAATTTCTGAAGCTACACTTTGCTCCATCATCCAGATCATTAATGAAGGTGTTAGACAGGATCAGACCCAGAATTGAGTCATGGAGTACATTGCTAGCTACAGGTCTCCAACTAGACTTCATGCTGCTGGTTAGCAACCTTCAAGTCTGGTCATCCCAACACTTCTCAACTTATCTCACTGTCTATTAATCTGATCAGCTTCTTTATGAGGATCTTACAAGAAACAATGTTGAAAGTCTTACTGAGCTCAGGATAATCAAGTTAGCCAAATGTGACCTCCTCTTTAATTTGTGCTGACTACTCCTGATGTTTCTCTTGTTCTTCAAGTGACTGGAAATGGTTTCCAGAATTAGCTGCTCCATCACTTTCTAAGGGGTAGAGGTGAAGCTTACTGGTTTGTAGTTTCCTGAGCACTTCGTCCTGTAATTCCAGAACAGAATGGGAAGTTCATTTAAAAGTTAGCCATGACTAATACTATTTGTACAATGGCAATGATACTCAATTTCCTCATAGAAATAGTGTAAAAATTCCATTAACTTTAATTTTTAATACAGACTAAAATATACAGATATAACTTTTCTTGACATGTTAAGTATCTCCTTGAAGAGTCCTGCTTTCCTTCATGTCAGCTTTGAAAGAGAAAAAGATGAAAAACCGAGGTAAAATATACTTTCTTTTGAAGAGGAAGTGCTGTGGAAAAAGGCAAGTAAGTGTTTCATTGCTTCATTTTCTTTTCTGATAACTGCGTGACACCGCCATAAGCACCCTTACAGCAAGGCTATGTGGAAGTGAGTTACAGATCAGCTGTGCAAGGAAACTCCTTTATCTTTTCTCTTTTGCTCAACTGGCTTTAGGGCAAGTTCTCCAAGGAATGACCTCTTGGCTTTATACTACGTGTTCTTGCTAGTCTTGTACAAGGGAGTATGGATTTGGGAGCAATCCTGGTTATCAAAGGAGCAGAATCATATATCTTATTTTGATCCTTAAACCTTAGAAATTAATTAAAACATTTAACTTTATAGAGAGAGACTAGGGACCTGATTTCTAAAAATAAAACTGCCTCTCTTTCTTGTTTATCTACCTATCAAAACTCTATGTCCATTTGTTGTGGAAGGTCAATAGGCCTATTGGATGTCCTACCTTGCCCCACCCTTCTGCTGATAGGCGAAGTGAGGGCAGGAGGAAAACAAAGGCTTGGGCCATTATATCCCCTCCCAAAGTGATAAACAGGTACCCACAGGTGTTTAGGTACTTGTTAGCGTCTTGCCCACATAAGGGTAAGCAAGCCCTGGTTTCACCTAACATAGTTTTGCAAATACCATTTCAATTGGTGAATCTCTCTGGGCAAAGGAACCATCACACTCGGGCAAATAGTATAAATGGAGCTAAGTTGCAAGTAGTTGTTCTGCCTCTGTCCCACCACTGTGCCTCAGCCTCACCACTTTGCCTTAGTGTGTGCTGCTCTGCTCTACATGTTCTACTCTGTCTCATTGCTCTTAGCTTGGACAAAGTGTTCTGCTCTGTCTTGTGCTTCAGATCAGTTTAGCCCTGATGTTTTGGACTAGAACTACCTGGAAATTGGAGTGCCTGGAGTTTACCAGGAAAAGACATTAAGTGCCTCACAATATGGTGAGAAGTGCCACCAACATCGTGCTCTCTGCACATCTGCAAGAGATCTGCCTGCACTTCTGCAAACCTCTGTGCCAAGAGGAACCAGAATCAGGTCAGAGATCATCTGCCTCTTTCTTAGCACCCTGCTAGAGCCTGGGAGGATCTAGAAGTCTCTCAACAGCTATCAAGATACCGAGCAGTTCCAACATTGCCGCAAAGGAGCCAGGGACTATCTTGAAATTCCTACTCCACTGCCATGAGTAGCACAGACATTCCCTAGGGCTTTGTGCTGCCTTTTATTTGTAAGTGGGGGAAATCCATTTTGTGGCTAAACCTTTACAATTTTCTGATTCTTCTAAATGAATTAATTGCCCATAAGTATCCTTGTAAAGATTTTCCCTACTGACTTAGAACCCAAATGTAACCAGTTTGTATAGAGTTCGTGTGCGAGGCTTTTTGGAAATAAAATACCTATTTTATAATTCCTGCCTTGTTAATTGCCACAACCAATTCACCAATTTTCTTTGATTTAAAAATTCCAGACAAATTTAATACAGACTCTGCAACACATAAACATGTGCATTTTACCACTTGATAATGTTTGTTTGGAAGAGATTAGAAATAAATATGGAACAGCTGTCCAAGAGATGCAGAGAAACATTCGAGGCATTTCACTGATTCAAGTCTAATTCAAGTCAACCATTGCCAGAAGGAAAAAGTGTTTGAGTGCCTTTTGGCTGTTAGCACATCTTGGTTGGTGGTTTATCTTTTTCCACAATAAAAAATACGGACACATTGCACAATCTTTCAGACTTAGCACCCTTAGAAAAAAGGAAGGGAATTGAATATCTCAAGGCAGTTGCCCATACATTAATGACCTCATCCCTTTAGGCTAAAAAAACAGTGTGTAAAAAAGCACAACTGTAACAATGAGTATTGACTTCAATGGCAACCAAAACTAGGGCATCCTTCTCCAGAAGTGTTACACTGTCATCTATAAAAAAGATGTCCTTTGGCTGTAGAGGAAGCTTTTTTACAGAAATGAAAGTAAAGAAATAAATTCTTAATTTATAACTTATTTCACTGCAGTTTGTATTGCTTCTTGTTGTGTTGTACATGCCCAGCAGGAAGAAGCCATCAGTTCTCAGATAATCAATGCAGTCCTACTTCACTAGGAACAACTTGAGTTTCAATTACAGTTTCTTATGCCCATGTTTGTAATTAGCAATCAGGAGACGCTGCCACTTGAAAGATCCCATGGAACTGCAGGGATCACTAGTGTGTTTGGTTCTGTTCCATTTAGTTTAATCTGGTGTCTATTGCCAACCTCTGATTACAGTGCTACCTTTAAGTATAAGGCTAGAATCATAGGATGCATTGATTGGAAGAGACCTTTAAAGGTCATCTAGTCCAACTGCCCAGATAAAAGCTACAGTTTCCTCAATTGCCTGAGAGGCAAACCAGTAAAGGTTTAAGATTATACTGTTTCATAAAGAGTGTGAAATAATATAAAACCCATCTCAGAGAGTCCGGGAATTTCCCATCTAATATTAAATGTTTCTTCATCACTAACCCAGAGACACGAGTTCAACATTTGATAGTTTTAACTTGCAGGTAATTCTAGCAGTGCATGAAGTGTGAATATAATTACAGTCTCAGCATATTGCTCTTTCTATTGTGGAACTCTTTCCACACACCTTATTCAGATAAGATAGAAATGTTTGATGTGAATACATCTTCAATTAACGTTGGTGGCAGATAATGAAAGGCATTGATTGGAAAATCCTTATCAAAGTACTGGAGAACTAAAGGAACAATGCGACTGTCAGACTTCACTCTACTTTCACTAATGTCTGTAATCAAAAAAGGGACATCATAGAAGCCTAGGTGATGGACTTCCTGCCTTGCCACTGCATCCTATAGGTGAAAACAAGCAACTTCTATTTTGTGGCTTGTCCTGGAAGATAGAGAAGTGTCTCTTGATAGAATGACATCTATTTCCTGTGCCTACTAAATCCCATTCTTTAGCCTGCCTTATAAGTGGACTGTGCTGTGATTGAGGAAATTGCCTAGAAGTGGTCAGAACTGTGGCAGGATATTTCCTGTGTCTGAACAGTAGAAGCAAGTAAGTACATTATTTTAATGTGTTTTCCAGTATTTAGATATCAGCTCTCTCAGAGCCAGGGCATTTTGGAAAGGACTGAGGAGCATGCAATACTTCAGAAGTCTGTGAGCGAGTCAGGTGCCCTTGGAGCCATGCTGTCTGTAACAATAAAAGCCAAGAGCTTTCAAGCTTTTCTCCTACAACTGAGTTTCTTCAGCCAAGAAGGACAACAAAAAAGTGGCAGATAGTAACTTCTACTGAAGATAAACAGAGTGGACAATCAGTCCATAGAAGGGTCCCTGTGCAATACTGAGAGTACTTCAAGATGAGAGTATACACACTGCCATTGGAGTGTTTTAGCCAAGAACAAAGTGAATTGATTTGCAGCTTCCCACTAACAATAAATAATGTTCAGCTCTACTAACCTATTGTAGATATTTTTCTACTTGAGCAGTTGCTTGACAGTTTATGCAGTAGAAACTGAATTAATGACTCAAGATGAGAACCCTTGAAAACAAGCCAGCTTTGTATTAGCTAACTGAAATGCATTTGCACTGCATATAGACCCAACACTGAGCTGTTTTACTGTGCTGACTTGAAAGGGTGGGGTAAAGTTCAGGATCCATGTTGATGTGGTTTCTCAGGCTCAAATTTATACTTTTAATATCATGCAAGATATTTTGAAAGTTTAATCTGCATAGAAATTGCCCAAGGAAACCAAGGAGAAGGAAATGCAGGGAAGAGAAGAATTTTTATTTACTATGGGGAAGAGGTGATGGGTTTAAGGGAGAATATGAAACCCAACTGTGTACAGACATGTAAATACAGATACTGGAAAGCATTTTACTTCTGGGAATGAACATGTTGTTTCAGGAACCCATTCTTTGGATGAGCCAGGCTATTCTGTTAGGATCCACAAAGAGGACCCCAATGTCTTCACAAAGACTTTGGCAAACCAGGGTGCTACAATATCAACATAGGCTTCAGGTGTGTCTCTCCAAATAAGTTTTTTTAAAACTCATAGACAAGTACAGGTTTTTACTACCAGGTTCAGCACCTGAAAAAAAAAAAAAACCAACAAACAAAACAAAAAACAAAAGTCATGCAAGATGACCTAGATCTGCAATGCACAGTGTTACTAAAGTGAAATTCTTTTGGCTTGGTCTGAAACACTGAGTGATGAATTTCTAAATGCATCTCCCACATACTCACCATAACTCAGAATGTCAGGAATAAACCTTCTCCTGCACTTCACCAGTGCTTTCCAAATCAATAAACAGTATCCTTCTTAATCAATCTACCCAGATGGCACATTCATCCTCTAGCATTTTTAATACATGGCTATATATGGGCCAGGTGCTT
Source organism: Eubucco bourcierii (assembly GCA_013396675.1). Classification (NCBI taxonomy): domain Eukaryota; kingdom Metazoa; phylum Chordata; class Aves; order Piciformes; family Ramphastidae; genus Eubucco; species Eubucco bourcierii. Next base: position 107,418 of record VWZE01010908.1, read on the forward strand.
GAGCATTTTTAATACATGACTCTATATGGGCTAGCTGCTTGAGAAATCTGCATTGACTAGCAGGAGCTTGGTGGAAAGGGGGATCAGGATCCTGAAGAACACATACTGTGCTTCAGAGCAGATACAAGCTTCCTTATAGAGGGTAGCCTGTTGAATGTGTAAGCTCTGATGGAAGAGCAATCACACCATCTCTGTTGTCGCTCAGTGGGCAGCAGTGGAAGATCCATAACACAATTTCAGCCACCATTAGGGGAGAAAGATGGCAGACAGGATACTGCAACAGAGACAGTCATTTTGCTGGTTTGAGGTTGATTGGAATATTTTAATGAAAATAATTAGATTACAGGCTGTGAAAAGAAAACTCTGGTGATGTCCACTCATAGGCTTGCTGAGATATATGAAAACAAGGACACAAACGGATAACACAGAGAGTCTCTCTCTCTCTCTCTCTGGGAGCTGCTGTGTCTTCTGACCTTCTGTTGTGTAACCCAACTAATCACTCTGCTTCTAACACCCCTTGCCCATCCTCTGAAATCACCATGCACATAAGGCAGATCCTGGGATGAGTTAGAGGGGTGGAAAGAAGGTGGAAGGGTGGTTGGGAGCCCCTCCTGGGGACTCTGATTTCTGGGAGGGCGATTGTGTTTCTTTATTACCTTTAACTTGTATATTTCTGTAAATATTCATGTCTATTGTGTATATATCTGCTTGTAAGTTGTGCTGTAAATATAGCTTCATTCCTTAACTTCCAGCTGGCTGCGTCTAGTCTGGGTGATTTTCATAGAGTGGGAGGGCAGGTAACTTGCAAACCATGACAGTCATGAACCCGAGAGCTTCTGTCTTCGATCAGTAACATGAAGGGTACAAGGGGCTCCAAACCTGGCCTTCAGTTCCTGGTAATGCCCTATATTCACACCACCTGATGATAAGGATGATGAGTGAACAAAGCAGAAGTGGTTCATGATGCAAAGTTCCAGAGAGGGAGGTGAAGAAGCATGCAGGTAGCTGGTCAGTCTGAACTGTCTTCTAGGTACATGGGGGCTAGTGATCCAATTAAATTATTTCATATACTGATTTTATGAAAGTCAGAAAGTCAAGATTTTTGCTGAGGCCACTGGTAGATATATACTCTGAAATTAGTGGCAATGCAACAACATCCAGTTGACATTTAAATCTTCAATGATACAAAATGTAAGGTCATACACACACATGGCTTTTTTTTTGTTTGTTTGTTTGTTTATCTATCTGATTAACTTCTCAGATGCATGTTTTGTCAATGTTTAGCTCACAGAAAACTCTCCAGATCCCCAGCCTCATGAGGATGACACAGTATCATTTTCAGCTCACTCATATTGCCATATTCAGCACAGAGTTATCTGTCACATCTTGTGCATACAGCACCAAGAACACCATGTTCCTGTTTGCTCTTCCTTCTCCATTCTCCATACATAGACCATTACTCAGAGGATGACTTGCAATCCTTTAAATCATATGGACAGTGGAATCAGTGCACCCTCAGCAAGTTTGCAGATGACACCAAGCTGTGTGGCACAGTCAACGTACTAGAGGGCAGGGATCCATCCAGAGGGACCTGGACAGGATGGAGAAGCATGCCCAGGCCAACCTCATGAAATTCAACAAGGCCAAGTGCAATGTCCTGCACCTGGGTAGGCACAATCCCAAACACAACTCCAGGCTGGGTGGTGAATGGCTGAGAGTAGCCCTGAGGAAAAGGCCCTGGGGGTCTGGGTTGATGAAAAGCTCAACATGAGCCTGCAGTGTGAGTGCAGCCCAGACAGGAACCAAATACTGGGTTGCATCCAGAGCAGCATGGCCAGCAGGGCAAGGGAGAGGATTCTTCCTCTTTATTCTGCTCTCCTCAGACCCCACCTGGAGTACTGTGTGCAGTTCTGGAGCCCTCAGCACAGGAAGGACATTGAACTGTTGGAGTGGGTCCAGAGGAGGGCCATGAAGATGCTCAGAGGGCTGCAGCAGCTCTCCTATGAGGACAGGCTGAGAGAGTTGTGGTTCTTCAGCCTGGAGAAGGGAAGGCTTCGAGGGGACCTGATAGTAGCCTTCCAGTATCTGAAGGGGGCCTACAGGAAGTCTGGGGAGGGACTATTGACAAGGTCTTGTAATGACAGTACAAGGGGCAGAGGGGAAATTTAAGCTAGATGTTAGGAGGAAGTTCTTTGCAGCTAGAGTGGTGAGACTGGCACAGGCTGCCCAGGGAGGTTGTGACTGCTCCCTCCCTGGAGGGGTTCAAGGCCAGATTGCAGGAGGCCTTGAGTGACCTGTAGTAGTGGGAAGTGTCCCTGCCTGTGGCAGGGGTTTGGAACTGGATGATCTTTGAGGTCCCTTCCAACCTTACCATTCTATGATTCTATGATTCCCAAACCAATGCCATGAAAAATGCAGAAAGAATTTTTTATATATTTTTTCTGCTATAATTATCTGGCAAAGGGAGGTTAGCTTCTCACCAGTTCTGAGACACTAAACAGAAAGATGAAAATGAGCCATGATAAAGATTGCTCTTCTTTGGCACCATGATCCTGGAACATATTACTGTTACATAATTAGACCATAAGCCTCCTGCACAGCAGGTACCCCAGCTTTGTAGCCACCTGAATTGTTTGTTAGGCACCCAGAGCACTATTTATGTTTTAAGAACAAAATAATTATGATGAATTAATTAACAGTACCCTATCCACACTAATGGATCATCAAACAAACCTATTCAGAAACCTTATGAATAATATTCTTGCCTGAGTTAGTGCAATATTAGTTTACAAGCTTTTAATCTTCAATTTCTTTCTCAGTTTGTTTTTAACACATTATTTCAGCATGGGCAAACCAACATTCAATCTCTGGGTGGATTGTGAGAGGTTCACTGTTTGTTTTCATTTTTTTCTACACCTATGTTATAGGTTAGGTCAGTTGAGTTGCTTACTGATGTTTGTGTTCCTGACTTGTTTCTTTTAAAATCTGAAAACTAATGGCAAATGGAAAATGACAAAATAACTTTCACCAGGAATTTTTAGTGGGAGAATAATGTTCTCCAGGATTTATGAAACCAATGTTGGAAATGCTTTCTTGAACTCCCTGTGGCCCTCAAGATCTAGGGACTAAATTGAAATCTATATGACCCAAAAGTAAATAAGCTTTGTACTTTCTATTCAGGTTATGTATTTGGAGAACACTTTTCTTGTTTTGATACAGTTGGTTGAACAAATCATCACTGGCTGAAATCACTCAAAGCTACCTGATTAGAGAGCAGAACTAGCCAATCTGAGGACTGCAGCATGAATAAATGTGTATGCCATATTTCACTGCCTCTCCAAAGAAACATAAAACATTTGGTCTCTAACAGATATACCTGCTAGTCAGCTGCTTGCCTGACTCAGTGAGTGGAACCAGGCAAAAATAAGCAGAAATTCTGCAAGGAACTCACTTTAAAATTATGTCTTCATAGAGCAATATCCTTCAAGAGGGATTTACTTGGAGCTGTGATGTTGCTTTGTTTCTCCCTGGAAGAGAATATTCTGGAGAGCATTTGTTGAATTAGAGGACTAGATGCAGGAAGATGTGCATGGAAATTAAAGGTCCTTAATCATGATATAAGTAATTTTTCTCCTAGTTAAAAGAACTGTATTGACAACTGAAATGGCAAAACTGGTCCCCACAGAAGGATGTTTAGAACAGCAGGTTGCTGTTTCCTGAGAATAGGGAGGCAACAAGCAGAAAACAGAATGTACTTCTAAGCACTTGGCTGATGGTTGCATTATGTAGCTCAGGACAGAGTTGGTACATCTCTGCCTGAGGAGCCCCTTCTGATGAAGCATGTTGGCATTCCCCATGGGTATGTGTCACATACATTGATCCTCTAGAGGCAGAACAACTTTCAATAATGAGAAAATCTGCCAGCAGGAGACTAGTTTGAGAATTCAACCTGAAAACAAAATGTTGCTTAAACCCCCTTCAAAATATATGGATAAAATAATTTTGTTATTACAGGTTTTTGCTTTGCTTGTATACAACCCAAAAGCCATCCTGTGCAGAGGATGTCAGAGAGATGAAGACATGAAGGGGATCTTCAGCAAAAGATCTGCTTCCTCCTACCAGGAAAGCCTCCTGTTAGAGACTGGTGACAAACAGATGACAGATTTAGAAACTAGTTCTTTATTTCTCCCTAGCATGAAAAAATTAAATCCAGCTAAAGATACTTTGTCACAGCCTTCAATGCATTTGTGACAGCTGGTTACAGATTCACTTTGAAAATCGCATTTTGAAAGGGCACAACTTTGTAAGTTTCTCATAAATCTCAGATCTGAAAGGTCTGCCATGAAGGCAGGCATCATAGCTTCTATCTCACAGCCTTATTTTTGCCAGAGTAGGTATGCTCCATGCAGTGTTTAGTCTCCCCCACACTGATCTTGTTGTCAATTAGTGTCTGCTTGTCAGTCCACAATCCACAGAGATTTCACTGCTCTCCAGGGTAAACTTTAGGACATCCTTTAAATTCATTTGTGCAGCATAACTAGACTCTGAACACAAGCATTTTGCACATTGCATCTGTTTAGTCAGTCAATGCAATTAGTGACTTCCTTTGAAGATCATCCATACAACCAGATTCTACTGGGCTGAACGACTCACTAAGAGACATGGGAAAAAAAAAAAAAAAAAAAAAAAACCAAGTCATTATTTCAGTTATGGCTTTCCAGAAGCTGTTTCAGAGAAATGGTGATGATTACACAATAGGAGCAGTTCTCTTAAATCCAGGTAGGAGGATAAACAGATGAGAAGTACTAGGTGGTTACAAGGGAGTGGTGCAGTGGACAGGACCTTGGCTGTCTAAGCCATGGGACATTGTGAAATCTGATCTTCTGGGGGCTGGTGGTGATCTTCCAGAGAAGGGGAAGAATGTATTTGAAAACCAGCTTTTCAATCCAGTGAGGAGTGCTTTAAACTAAGGTTGATGAGGGAAGGGATCCCATATCAAGGCCAATGGTAATTATAAACACCCTAGGCCTGGAGGAGGGCTGCATGCTGGGTAGAAAGCTCCTGAAGTGCAGAATAAGAGAACTTCAATCAGTAAAGCAGCTTCAGTGAAGGCCCAGCTTAAATGCCTCTGTATTAACCCATGGTGCATGGGGAACAAGCAAGAGGGGCTACAGACATAGAATCATAGAATTATTGAATCATAGAATCACAGAATCATTGAATCATAGAATCACAGAATTACAGAATTGCAGAATCAAAGAATCATAGAATCATGGAATCATAGAATCAACCAGGTCAGAAGAGACCTCCAAGCTCATCCAGCCCAACCTATCACCCAGCCCTAGCCAATCAACCAGACCATGGCACTGAGTACCCCATCCAGGTTTTTCTTCAACACCTCCTGGGCAGCCTATTCCAATGCCAATCACTCTCTCTGGCAAGAACTTCCTCCTAACATCCAGCCTAGACCTCCCCTGGCACAACTTATGACTGTGTCCCCTTGTTCTGTTGCTGATTGCCTGGGAAAAGAGACCAACCCCACCTGGCTACAACCTCCTTTCAGGTAGCTGTAGAGAGCAATGAGGTCTGCCCTGAGCCTCCTCTTCTGCAGGCTGCACACCCCCAGCTCCCTCAGCCTCTCCCTACAGGGCTGTGCTCCAGGCCCCTCACCAGCCTTGGTGCCCTTCTCTGGACACCTTCCAGCACCTCAACATCTCTCTTGAATTGAGTGGCCCAGAACTGAACACAGGATTCAAGGTGTGACCTGACCAGTGCTGAATCCAGGGGCAAAGTAACCTCCTTTGTCCTGCTGGCCACACTGTTCCTGATCCAGGCCAGGATGCTTGTATCATAACATGAGCATGTGTGCAGGGCTATGATGTCATTGGCATCACTGAACGATGGTGGAATAGTTCTAATGATTTGAGTATAGGATCAGATAGATAAAAGCTCTTCAGGAAAGACAGGCAGAGAAGGAGAGGAGGGGGTGCTGCTGTCTACATCAAGGATCAACTGGAGTCCACAGAGTTCCATACAGGGATAAATGAAAGGGTGATAGAGAGCTTATGGGTGAGAATTAAAGGGAAAGCAAGGGAAAGACACCATAGTGGAGATCAGGAAGGTCACCTGATCAGGAAGACAGAGTGGATGAGGTCCCCTATAAACAGGAGTACTAGGAAGGTTGTATGGATGAACAAGGGGCTCCTGGACTTACTTAGGCAAAAAAAAGAGAGTCTATAAGGAATGGAAGCAAGAATGGACCATACAAGAGTGTTATAAAGAAGTCGTCCAAGCAGCCAAGGATCAGGTTAGGAAAGCAAAAGGAAGATGATTATATCATAGCCTCTCCTATGAGGACAGGCTTCAAGAGTCAGTCTGGAGAAAAGAATGCTCTAGGGAGACCTTATAGCAATCTTTCAGTACCTGAAGCAGTCCTGCAAGAAAGGTTTTTGCAAGGGCTTGTAGTGATAGGGCAAGATGGAATGGTTTTAAGCTTGAGAAGGTGTGATGGTATGGGAGTCACCTGCTCCCCCACGCAATGAAATCACCCAAACTAGACTCAGCTGGCTGGAAGTTAAGAAATGAAGCTTTATATTCACAGCTTAGTACAATATACAAGAAGCTATAGACACAATATACAGGAATACTTACAGAAACACACAAGTTAAAGGTCATACAGAAACACAATCCCCCTCCCAGAAATCAGAGTCCGAAGGAGGGGCTCCCAACCACCCTTCCACCTTCTTTCCACCCCTCTACCTTACCCCATGGTCTAGCTTACGTGCAAGGTGAGTTTGAAAGATAGGCAAGGGGAGTTAGAAGCAGAGTGATTAGTTAGGTTACTCAGCAGAGAGGCCAGAAGATACAGCAGCACCCAGAGAGACAGACTCTCTCTATCTTATCTTTATTTGTGTTCTTGTTCTTATACATCTCAGCAAGCCTATGAGTGAAGTAGACATCACCATTGTTTTCTTTTCACAGCCTATAAACTAATTATTTTCATTAGAAAAAAATAAAAATAAAATCCAATTAGCTTCAAACCAGCACAGATTGGTTTCTCTGCTCAAAATTTGCTAGCCAGCCCTGCAACTAACTCTTTCAGTCAGGCAGCTTGATGGTTTGTGCCACTACCTGGTTTCAGCTCAAGTCAAGCAAAGATTGAAGTAAGTAGCAATTGTACATGATCATGCAAGTTTTTTCTTACAAATAAGCATTTAATTAACTAAGTCTTTCACCTATGTTCATTCTCAGGCAGATTCAGAGTTATTCTCCCTGACAGAAGAAATCAGACATAAGTAGCCATGGAAACCACCTCACCACAACTGAGATTGCTTAGCAAGAAGAGGGCACTGGTTATTTGCTATTAACTGGAGATAAGATACCACAAACTTGAAACAGTTTGTTTTTGTCATGGTGCAGATTCACCAGGACTGAAATTTCATGCTTATCTGTCTTTCCTGCATATGCTTTGTTACCCATTGCCTTCCATACCTATGCAGAAAATAAATCTTAACAGCGTCCCAAGTATCACTTACTTAATGGCTTCTTATTACTAAAGCTTATCCACTTGATTCCTATTTCCTTCCTGAAGCTTTTTTCTCCCAGTTAAATCCTGCTGGAAGTCAAAGTGCAGAAATAATTTTATAGTCTGAAGCATTAAATCAAAATGTTAAGCTAAGTTAAAAACAGTATTACAGTATTGGTGCAAGAGCCTGTGTACCAAACTATTTGAGAGTCCTAAAATAAGGCTGAAAGCAGGCATGGAAATTCAGTTATAAACAGACAGAGAAGAATTTTCTCCAGAACAGATTAAAAAAAAATAAATGTTTCTTCCTCTCTTTCAACTGTGTCTTGAAATTGAATCGTAAACGCTATTGGTTGCCAGAAAATCTGGGATCCTGCTAGGTCTTATATGCGTGTCAAGATCCATCTTTTTGTTTTCTCTGGCTCTCACACAATTCCAAGTATTGTCACCCTTTATGGCCTTTTCTACTGGTTATGTTGTTGCTAGTTCTGTTCAAGAAAAACATCTCTGGGACTTGTAATGCAAAGATGCTGTAGAATTATTGGTTACTTCTTTTTTTTTTCTTATGAATTCCTTGCTCTGGTTTATTTGCATAATGATGAGTACTTATTTTTAAAAGAAACATAGTGATCAAAACGTAAGTCATAGGAATTTAGAAAATACTTCTCCATAATTTGAAGTATGTGATGCCTACACAAGGGAGGGGGTTTTTTTTACTTTTCCACAGAAGAGTATAGCATAAATTCTACAAATAAATAGATCTATTTCAGTCTCTGCAGAGGCATCCCCTAGAATAGTGAGTCCTAAGGAGGAGCTTCACATCTGGGGAATATGTGCAACACATTCCCCTGTAATGGAAAGTATTATGGTGCAAGAGAGGATTTTTCAAAATTATTATCATTTATTAATTTTGACATTCAGGAATCTCCCTACCAACCATAATTTTTAATCATAGGTTCTTTGCAACAGTCATGAAAACATTACACAGAGGAGAATGGAGGATCTAGGCCACAAACATTAAACCACTAGAACTGGAGAGAGGTTCTTGCAATCAATGATATGACTTGCCCACTAGAGGGAGTTGAGTAGCTCCTTTCTGCTTAAGGCAGAAGGTGCTTGGTGAATTCAATTAGGGAATTTCTTACAGAGGTTTACAAAGAGGAATTAGAGTATTTACTCACAAAAGTTATCTCTGAATTCCCAGGGCTAGCAGGGAGTTCTGTCAGTGTCTTGATAGCCGTTAAGACTTCTGAATCTTGCCAGGCTCTAACAAGGTGCAGGGAGAGAGGCAGATGATCTGAGATGATCCTGGTTCCTGTTGGAAGATCTGTGTCCCTTCCAGGGCTCTCCGTCTCAGCAGAAGACTTGCAGGTGTGCAGACAGGGTGCGTTGCAGGCGTGCAGACAGGGTGTGTTGCAGATGTGCAGACAGGATGTGTTGCAGATGTGCAGACAGGATGTGTTGCAGGCGTGCAGACAGGGTGTGTTGCAGATGTGCAGACAGGGTGTGTTGCAGGCGTGCAGACAGGGTGTGTTGCAGATGTGCAGACAGGATGTGTTGCAGGCGTGCAGACAGGGTGTGTTGCAGGTGTGCAGACAGGGTTTGTTGCAGGTGTGCAGACAGGGTTTGTTGCAGGCGTGCAGACAGGGTGTGTTTCAGGTTTACAAGTTAGAAGGGACATGGAGGAAACTGGAAGGCACCAAGGCCTTTTGTCTTCCTTTCCTGTGGTTGCTTCTCCCATCAACTGGAGAGAGGGAGAGCAGAAAGCATGTCTGGACAAGCCAGAATATGTTTAGGCCTATTTTGGCCTATTTTGGCCTTCCACAACACCAAAAAACCTCCCCATCAGAAAAAAAAAAAAAACAAAAAACAAAAAACAAAAAACAAAAAAAACCCCAAACTTGTAAAAAAAATTTACAATCCCAAACAGATAAAGCTATTATGAGCTTCTCAGCTCACCATGGTGTTTAAAATGAGAATGCACCTCTCTCTGACTGCATCAGTAGAACACAGGACTGTGTGTTAGCAAAGTGATGCTCCCTTATGTATCAGGCACTGTCACTGAAGAAAGTAGAGAAAGCTGTTTATTTATACAATGCAGTGCTGAACAGAGGCAGTTCTAAGGGATGATATACTGTGCCCATCCTAAATTAGTGTTACTACCAGCACACTGTAGGAAATAGTTACTCCCATGGAGTTTTAATGAACAGAGTTTATATTAGCAGCTGATGGTTTGCATTTGCTATGCCATGCCTTTTGTGAAGGCATCACCAAGTCACTAAGTTCATGGGTCAGATGTCTTTAATTTTTCTTAAATGCACTTCACAAACCTTACTGAAATGCTTTGTCCAGGATTGCCATGAATATTCTGTGAATGATGAATGAACGTTTCAAATCAGATGTGAGATTTGAATTTCCCTTTGATAAGTAGAGGGCTGAAAATCCATTAGTTGGTGTTTTCGTGTCTACGTCCTGCAGCTGCTGATATGCATAATTCGTACAAAGAGAAATAACTGCATACAGAAGTAGAAGTACCAGTTCCTAGTAGAAGAACACAAGACTGAAAATATTAAAATATTTGGGCTAGCTCAAGAAACTTAGTCATTTAAGGCTATAGATATATGAGAGGGGTCATACTAACCAGCAAACCGGTGTTGATATGAATGCCACACATTGTGACTTGTTGCACTTGGAGAAACTTGCTGCTGTTTCATGAGCCACAGCTGCCTTCAGCAATACCTGCCTTCTGTGTATTAGCTGAGTTTCTCAGTTTCAAATTTCCTTCTGCAGCTGGTCACTACCTGACAGAAGTTGGTGTTGGCCATGACTGAGTCCCTGATAGAGAGTTTCATGTCACTCATTATGTCACAGCGACAGTGGACAAGGGAAGGGCAGCTGATGTCATCTACCTGGACCTGAGTAAGGCATTTGACTCTGTCCCACATGACATCCTGGTCACCAAACTGGAAAAACATGGACTTGATGGATGGACCACTCGCTGGATAAGGAATTGGCTGGATGGTCGAACCCAGAGAGTGGTGATCAAGGGCACAATGTCCACCTGGAGACCAGTGACAAGTGGTGTCCCTCAGGGGTCAGTGCTGGGACCAGTGCTTTTTAACATCTTTGTCAGTGACATGGACAGAGGAATGGAGTGCACCCTCAGCAAGTTTGCAGATGACACCAAGCTGTGTGGCACAGTCGACTTGCTAGAGGGCAGGGATGCCATCCAGAGGGACCTGGACAGGCTGGAGAGGTGTGCCCAGGCCAACCTCATGAAATTCAATAAGGCCAAGTGTAAGGTCCTGCACCTGGGTAGGCACAATCCCAAGCACAAATACAGGCTGGGTGGTGAATGGCTGGAGAGCAGCCCTGAGGAAAAGGACCTTGGAGTCTGGGTTGATGAAAAGCTCAACATGAGCCTGCAGTGTGCACATGCAGCCCAGACAGCCAACCGAGTCCTAGGCTGCATCAAGAGAAGCGTGGCCAGCAGGGCAAGGGAGGTGATTCTGCCCCTTTACTCTGCTCTCGTCAGACCCCACCTGGAGTACTGTGTGCAGTTCTGGAACCCTCAGCACAGGAAGGACATGGAAGTGTTGGAGCGGGTCCAGAGGAGGGCCACAAAGATGATCAGAGGGCTGGAGCAGCTCTCCTATGAGGACAGGCTGAGAGAGTTGGGGCTCTTCAGCCTGGAGAAGAGAAGGCTTCGAGGGGACCTGATAGTAGCCTTCCAGTATCTGAAGGGGGCCTACAGGAAGGCTGGGGAAGGATTATTTACAAGGTCCTGCAATGACAGGACAAGGGGCAATGGGCTTAAACTGTCAGAGGGGAGATTTAGACTAGATGTTAGGAGGAAGTTCTTTACAGTGAGGGTGGTGAGGCACTGGAACAGGTTGCCCAGGGAGGTTGTGGGTGCTCCCTCCCTGGATGTGTTCAAGGCCAGATTGGATGAGGCCTTGAGTGAGCTGTACTAGTGGGAGGTGTCCCTGCCTATGGCAGGGGGTTGGAACTAGATGATCCTTGAGGTCCCTTCCAACCTTACCATTCTATGATTAAATGACAGAGAACCACTTGTACATGTGGTCAGCAGGTGGCACCTGCTAAGTCCAAAGGGATTGCTGCTCAGCCTTACAGCATCAAAAAGATGATATTTTCCTGAATTCTGGAACTTGAGAGATCAAAAGCAGAGAGAAGGAAAAATGGGCTTCAGATCAGTAGAGTGTTACACTTTGCTTTTGCCCCACAGGGTGTTTTCAAGCAGGGAAACTGATTATCATTTTGTCATTACTGACTTGCTAGCACAGTTTGATTTGGTTTGTTGTTGGAGAAGTTAATTCTTTACTAAGCTAAATCCGATCTGAGTGTTTCTCCATGAAAATTAATTGCATTGTGATTTTGGTTTAGGGTGACTTCATGAGATATAATCATGCTGTGGATTTGGCTTAGGCAATTTTTATTAGCTCGTTTTCTTGTTTTACCAAAGGGACTCAAAAGCCTCAAAATCCATCTGCTGTTTTCTAAACTCTGATATCCTTGTTAGATCATTATGTAGTAAGCGCTCTCTTTAAGGATGTTAATTACACTAAAGCAAGTCAATACATTGCATCAGCTGCTGGAAAAATGACAAAAATCCAACAAATAAGTAGAGCTTGGATCTTGTTCAACATTTACCCTTTGACGGGAGTAAGCTTCAAAGTTGTGATTTGGTACCTTTCAGATGCTTCAAAAAACAGTGTTAAATACACCAGCATTCTACAAACACCACTATTTCTCTCCCTTTTGTAAATAACTTTTGAAGGAAAAGAAACACAATCCTGTCTTCTTGGCTCTTAAAATGCACAAAGCACACAAAATGTCTCAGTCTACAAGAACATACTACTATAAATTTCAGTGGGTGGAATTAATTCTCTAGAGGAGGATAGACCATACCAAAAAAGAAGAAAAAAAAAAAAGAAAGGCTCAGATTTAGTGTTGTGTTGTAAATCCCCAAATTCAAGGGATCTGCTCATCTGTGATTCAAGATCCAGATCATTAACAAAGAGTTGCTTTTTCCTTTTTTTTTTTTTTCTTTTTTTCCTGAAAGGCCATGTAGGCTCAGGCTGAAGCTGTGATTGAGTCAAACAGGGTGTCACTAAACCTAAGTTACGGGATTTACAATAAATCCAAAGTACCATTCCAACAAATTGTTCTCTTTCAATAAACCCTCACATTTTGTTTAAATTAGGCCTTAAAGAAACCTGCTTGCCTTAAGCAGAAAGATGTAACCTTCTTTTTTGTACTTCAGTTTTGGTTTTTTCTTTTTTGTACTTCAGTTTTGGTTTTTTTGTTTGGTCAGTTGGTCTTTTACTGTACCAAAGCTTCATTCACAGGCACATTCAGGTTGGAAAAGACCCTTGACATCACCAAAGCCAACCTATGACCCTACACTACAAACTCCACCTCTAAACCATATCCCCAAGCACCACATCCAAATGACTTTTAAACACTTCCAGGGTTTCTGACTCAACCACCACCTGGGGCAGCCCATTCCAATGCCTGACTACATTTTCTGTGATTTTTTTTNCTCAAGTAATTTTTTTTCTGCTTTCTTTTTCTTTTATTTTTTTTTTTTTTTTTTTTTTGCTAAAGTCCAGTCTAAACTTATCCATTTGCATCTTAGGCCATTCCTTCTTGTTCTATCACTTATGCAAAGAGACCAGCAGCAGCCTCTCCACAATGTCCTTTCAGGTAGTTGTAGACAGGAATGAGGTCTTCCCTTAGCCTCTTCTTTTTCAAAGTAAACAGCCCCAGCTCCTTCAGTTGCTTTTCATAAGGTTTCTTCTTCAGGCCCTTCACCAGCATTGTTGCCCTCCTCTGCACTCACTCCAGCACCTCCACATCCCTCTTGTAATGAGGTGCCCAAAACTGAACACAGTACTTGAGGCATGGCCTCACCAGAGCCGAGTGCAAGAGGACAATCACCTCTGTACTCCTGCTGGACACAACTTTTCTGATACAAGACAGGATGCCATTGGTTTTCTTTGCCACCTGTCCACACTGCTTGCTTCTATTAAGCTGCTTGTCAATTAGAATTTTCAGGTCCCTCTCTGCTAGGCAACTTCCTAGCCACACTTCCCCAAGCCTGTAATGTTGCTTGGGGTTGTGTGGTCCAAGTGCAAGACCTGGCATTTGACCTTGTTGAAGCTCATCCAGTTAACAACTAATCTATCCAACTCCTTCTGTGGAGCCTCCCTACAGTCATGAAGATCAACACACCCACCTAAATTAGAATCATAGAATCAACCAGGTCGGAAGAGACCTCCAAGCTCATCCAGCCCAACCTATCACCCAGCCCTAGCGAATCAATCAGACCATGGCACTAAGTGCCACATCCAGCCCTTTCTTCAACACCTCCAGGGACAGTGGCTCCACCACCTCCCTGGGCAGCCCATTCCAATGCCAATCACTCTCTCTGGTAAGAACTTCCTCCTAACATCCAGCCTAGACCTCCCCTGGCACAACTTGAGACTGTGTCCCCTTGTTCTGTTGCTGGGTGCCTGAGAGAAGAGACCAATCCCACCTGGTTACAACCTCCTTTCAGTTTACTCCATTAATTTTTCACATCTTATCTTTTTAATTAGTGACTAGGTAGCAAGTACAGAATCAGACAGCTCTGTGAAGTACAGAGATCAGAAGACAATGGCTGAAGTTAAATAGGGATTATATTCATGAAGAATACGGTGAGATACCCTTAGACATGGAGACTGATTTGCACATGCTGCTGTAAAAATAAAATTAACAGAGTATGTTGCCATCCCAAGCACAGGCTGGACAGTGACTGGCTGGAGAGCAGCCCTGAGGAGAGGGACTTGGGGGTGCTGGTGGACAAGAAGCTCAAAATGAGCCAGCAGTGTGCACTTGCAGCCCAGAAAGCCAACCAGAGCCTGGGCTGCATCAGAAGATGTATGGCCAGCAGGGTGAGGGAGGTGATTCTCCCCCTCTACTCTGCTCTGGTGAGACTCCACTTGAAGTGCTGCATCCAGTTCTGGAGCCCCTGTTACAAGACGTGGAGATGCTGGAGCATGCCCAGAGAAGGGCCACAAGAATGCTCAGAGGGCTGGAGCTGTTCTGCTATGAGGACAGACTGAGAGAGTTGGGGCTGTTCAGTTTGGAGAAGGTTCCCAGGTGATCTTCTTGTAGCCTTCCAGAATCTGAAGGGGGCCTACAAAAAACTGAGGAGAACATTTTAGGTTCTCAGGGAGTGACAAGACTAGGGGGAATGGAGCAAAGCTGGAGGTGGGGAGATTCAGCCTGGACATGAGGAGGAAGTTCTTCAGCATGAGAGTGGTGAGAGCCTGGCATGGGTTACCCAGGGAGGCAGTTGAGGCCCCATCCCTAGAGGTGTTTAAGGCCAGGTTGGATGAGGCTGTAGGCAGGCTGTAGGGGTTGGCACTGGATGATCTTTGTGGTCCCTTCCAACCCTGACTGATTCTATGATACTATGTTGCACTCCCCCTCTCACCACTGGAGCAAGACCTACTGTCCTGAATGAAGACATGAAGACTGTAATTGTTTATGTAGTTGATAGGCACAGGTATCACATTGCTAATTTTGGGGTACTATGCTTATTGCATTTAAAATACATTCAGATTTCATTAGCATAGGTAAACATCAAGGAGTCACTTAAATACATTGATTTCTGTCATAACCCTCAGTAATCCTGTAACTCAATGCAAAAGGGTAGCTCATTAAGTAAATGCTCATAATGACTGTGAAAGAAGAATGCATTCCAAAGACTGTACTGCTGTATTTGCAGCATATCCATCAAAGAAGGAGAAAGTAATCCTGCATTCTTTGATACATGGGGGTCCCAGAACTGGACACAATACCCCAGAAGAGGCCTCACCACGGCAGAGTAGAGGGGAGGGAGAACCTCCCTCAACCTACTAATCACAGTCCTTCTAATCCATCCCAGAATGACATTGGCCTTCCTTGCCACAAGAGCACACTGTTGGCTCATGACCATCCTTCCATCCACCAGGACTCCCAAGTCCCTCTTCCCCTCCACTGCTCTCCATCAGGTCAATCCCCAACTTCTACTGATCCCTGGGATTGTACCTCCCCAGGTGCACGACTCCACATTTGCCCCTGGTGAACTTCATTAAATTCCTCCCTGCCCAACTCTCCAGTTTGTCTAAGTCTCTCTGAATAGCAGCACAACTCTCTGGTGTGGCAGCCACTCCATCCAGCTTGGTGTTGTCAGCAAACTTGCTGACAGTGCACTCCATGCCCTCATCCAGGTCATTAATGAATACTGGTCTCAATACTGACCCCTGAGGAACTCCACTAGTTACAGGCCTCCAGCTAGATTCTGTCCCATTGACCACAACTCTTTGACTTCTTTCCTTTAACCAGGTCCCAATCCACCTCACTGCTCCATCACTCAGATCACAACTCCTCCGTTTAGCTGTGAGGATACTGTGGGAGACAGTGTCAAATGCTTTACTGAAATCAAGGTAAAGCACATCCACGTCCTCACAGAAGGTTATCAGGTGGATCAAACATGACTTCCCTTTGTCAAACCATGTTGACTGCTCCCAATGACCTTTTTGACCTTGACATAGAATAGAATCATAGAATGGTAAGGTTGGAAGGGATCTCAAGGATCATCTAGTTCCAACCCCCTGCCATAGGCAGGGACACCTCCCACTAGTACAGCTCACTCAAGGCCTCATCCAATCTGGCCTTGAACACATCCAGGGAGGGAGCACCCACAACCTCCCTGGGCAACCTGTTCCAGTGCCTCACCACCCTCACTGTAAAGAACTTCCTCCTAACATCCAGTCTAAATCTCCCCTCTGACAGTTTAAGCCCATTGCCCCTTGTCCTGTCATTGCAAGACCTTGTAAATAATCCTTCCCCAGCCTTCCTGTAGGCCCCCTTCAGATACTGGAAGGCTACTATCAGGTCCCCTCGAAGCCTTCTCTTCTCCAGGCTGAAGAGCCCCAACTCTCTCAGCCTGTCCTCATAGGAGAGCTGCTCCAGCCCTCTGATCATCTTTGTGGCCCTCCTCTGGACCCGCTCCAACACTTCCATGTCCTTCCTGTGCTGAGGGTTCCAGAACTGCACACAGTACTCCAGGTGGGGTCTGACGAGAGCAGAGTAAAGGGGCAGAATCCCCTCCCTTGCCCTGCTGGCCACGCTTCTCTTGATGCAGCCTAGGACTCGGTTGGCTGTCTGGGCTGCATGTGCACACTGCAGACTCATGTTGAGCTTTTCATCAACCCAGACTCCAAGGTCCTTTTCCTCAGGGCTGCTCTCCAGCCATTCACCACCCAGCCTGTATTTGTGCTTGGGATTGTGCCTACCCAGGTGCAGGACCTTACACTTGGCCTTATTGAATTTCATCAGGTTGGCCTGGGCCCAACTCTCCAGCCTGTCCAGGTCCCTCTGGATGGCATCCCTGCCCTCTAGCAAGTCGACTGTGCCACACAGCTTGGTGTCATCTGCAAACTTGCTGAGGGTGCACTCCATTCCTCTGTCCATGTCACTGACAAAGATGTTAAACAGCACTGGTCCCAGCACTGACCCCTGAGGGACACCACTTGTCACTGGTCTCCAGGTGGACATTGTGCCCTTGATCACCACTCTCTGGGTTCGACCATCCAGCCAATTCCTTATCCAGCGAGTGGTCCATCCATCAAGTCCATGTTTTTCCAGTTTGGTGACCAGGATGTCATGTGGGACAGAGTCAAATGCCTTACTCAGGTCCAGGTAGATGACATCAGCTGCCCTTCCCTTGTCCACTGTCGCTGTGACTTCATCATAGAAAGCCACTAAATTTGTCAGGCAAGATCTGCCCTTGGTGAAGCCATGCTGGTTCAAGCCATGCTGGTTCACACGGTGAAGCACAGTGCTGAGGGTAAGTTGCTCCATTATCTTTCCATGGACAGAGGTGAGGTTGACCAGTCTATAGTTACCTGGGTCCTCCTTCATATCATTTTTGAAGATTGGAGTGATGTTTGCCCTCCTCCAATCCTCAGACCCCTCTCCCATCCACTGTGACTTACCAAAGATGATGGAGACTGGTCTGGCAATGACCTCTGCCAGCTCCTTCAGCACTCGCAGGTGCATGCTGTCTGTACCCACGGACTTAAGGATATTCAGTATATTTAACTATTCCCTAACCCAGTCCTCACTAACCCAGTCTTCATCAACCAAGGAAGCCTCCTCCTTAATTTTGTCTTCCTCCATGGCCTCAGGGGTGTGGGGGTCCTGGGTATAGACAGAAACAAAGGCGGCATTCAGCAGTCCTGCCTTATCTGCATCCTCCATCACCAAGTTATCCATCTCATTCAGCAGTGTGTCGGTATTGCCTCCAGTGTTGTATCTACCTGCATTATATTTGAAATCCTTTCTGCTGTCTTTGGCCTGCCTTGCAAGATTGAGTTCCATGGAGGTCTTAGCCTTCCTAGTAGACTAGGTAAAATCCATTGGGTAGATACTGCCATTTAAAGAGGAAACAATGAAAGATAAAGAACCTACAAAAGATATAGCACTTAAGACTCTTACTGACCAGTAGCACATTTTTCCCAGGGAACTCTATAACTACAGATAGCTATCAGCACAAAGATGGTATCAAAAAAATATCCACTTAGAGGTAGACTACATGTGCAGAATTCATGACTGTTGAGGCAAGGTTGTATAAGTACACAGGTTTTCATTTCTGGTCCTCATTATTAGGAAGAAAAAAATATGTAAGAGGAAAACCATTTGAAAACAAAAAAAACACAGCAGAGGTTTGTTATCCTACTAAGGAGTAAAAATAAAAGCCCCTTGATGTTGTATGAACCCACAGCATGAGAGTTGGCACTGCTATGTACACCACCACCAGTCACTACACAATGGCTTATTTGAGGTACAGACGTGCAAACATAGCAGCACGCTGCAGTAACTTGTCCTCATGTCAGATACAGAAGCCCTGAAACAGCCTGAAACATCCTTTCAGTTATGTTGTGGGTTTTTGTGGGTTTGTTTGTTTGTTTTTAGCAATACAAGGTCATTTTAATCATTTTAATCAAAGGGAACAAGCTGTGATGAGGAATTTTTTTTCAACTCAGCCACTGATGACTACCTAAAAGTGGCAGGGTCTTTTCATTATCTTAGTCACTTTGGGTTACCTTTCTTCCAGTATCTGAAGGGGGCCTACATGAAGGCTGGGGAGGTGCTATTGACAAGGACAGGCAATGACAGGACAAGGGGCAATGGGTTTAAACTGGTAGAGGGGAGGTTTAGACTAGATGTTAGGAGGGAGTGAGGGTGGTGAAGCACAGGTTGCCCAGGGAGGTTGTGGATGCTCCCTACCTGGATGTGTTCAGGTCCAGGTTGGACGAGGCCTTGAGTGACCTGTTCTAATGGGAGGTGTCCCTGCCTATGGCAGGGGGTTGGAACTAGATGATCCTTGAGGTCCCTTCCAACCTTGCCATTCTATGATTCTATATGGTGTGGAGCAAAATAAGTTCTTATTTGAAAACATGATAAAACATATTCCTGTACTAGGAGGATTTAATTGGTTTTAGAATCATAGAATGAATCAGGGTTGGAAAGGGACCACACGGATCATCTAGTTCCACCTCCCCTGCCATGGGCAGGGACACCCTACTCTAGATGAGGCTGGCTGGTGTTGCCTCTTTTAAAGCTGTTAGGGTGTTATTTTAGCTCTTTTTGGGCTATTGAGGGTCTGCTTTAGCAGTAGTAATTTTCAAGTGTCCCCAGGTGACCATGACATCAAGCTATACTGTCTTGAAGTTGACAAAAGATGTTCACCCATATACACCCCTAAATGATGAGATGTTTATGGAAGTGTTCTTTGCTAAAACATGATAAAGATTCAAAGTACTGCAAGAACTAATTGGAAGGTTTACATACCCAGCTTGATTACTTCGTGGAAGAAAGTTCTACTCAAATAACTTCAGATTTGTTTCCATGCTTGCTTGCTAAAGCAATGAGACTTGAAATTCAATAGAAGCATCTGATGCCTCGTTGGTGTACCCTGGGGAAAGAGAGAAGTTTTCCATGTTTGGAATTCTCCTTTTGCAACAAATGAAAGCACTCAAAAATTGAAGGACTGAAAGTTCAAAAGAAAATGTGGAAATGAGTTATCAATCAGCAATCTGAGTAGATTAGATAAGGGCAAAAGCAATCCAGCAGAAGTCAAAGGCTTTGGAGAAGGCATTAGCTGCAAACACACAGCTTCAAACATTGCAAAGGTGTGTCAGACACTTTTTTTTTCTTTTTTTTTTTTTTTTTTTTTTTCCTCAAAGGATTTCTTAATGGGGAGGTAGGCAACCAGTTTTAGAACACGGTTAGAAACCAAATTACTTACAAAAGGCCTCTACTAGGGCTTCTGTCTAAAATATTTTTAAAATAAATTAATATGGTGGAATATTATGAACACAAAGGTATTCATTATTAACAAGAACACTATCTGCATAGATACAAGCTTTGACTACATGGAGAGGAGAGGTTTGGAGAGGAGAGGAGATGAATGGAGAGGTGACTCTGTGTAAGTTTAAGATATGAAGGAGGAAAGACCTGAATAATTCTGTCATTTTTCTTCCTCATGTCTTGCTGAGGTATGCACTTTACCTCCATCAACTGCACAGCACACAGCGTGGCAACAATTCACTACATAAAACCAACGATACTGATGATGGAGAATGATATACCAATGAGACACAACTTCTGATGAGATTAGCAGGGTGTGGTACATACACATGCAGAATTCATTTCTAGATATCCCCAGAAAGGTAGGTAGACTCTCAACTAAACTGTGCAAAGGGAATGGCAGCTTTACCTCAAGACATTGCCAAATGGTCAGCTAGAGAACTGAAATGACATCTCTCCAAATCCTTATGGGAAAATCTCTTGAAAAAAAACAGTTTGCCTATCTCCAAAGAGATGAAAGATACCAAAGCTTCCAGTAAAATGCACAAACCACAGCTAGGTGGTCTGCATACCTACATATGGTCAGAAATGTTCCTCTACTCTCTCCTCCCATGTTCCTCTGCTCTCATCAAAATTGAAGTAGGCTCCAGGATTCCTGGTAGAGTTTCGGAGTAATGCCAAATACAGTAACTTAATTCAGGGAGTAATGAATACTGTGAATTGTGCATTACCATTTAGTGCAAGCTGCTTAGGACAGATTTAGCAGCCAAATCTGGTTTAGTCAGTTTTAGCTAATGTCCTTTTCAAAGTGGCCAGGGAGGAAGTAGCAAATGTATGTTTAAAATACAGGAGGATTGCTGCGGAAAGTAACCAGGGGAAGCAAACAAACAAACAAACAAAATTCCAGTAAAGCTTCCCTGGCAATACAATCTGCAGACTCAGATGATTTGATTTGGAAACAAAACACGTCTGGATTTTCCAGTGATGTCATCTGTGCGTTTGTGTTCTCAGTAGAACTTACTGAGGTTATATTTAAACACTGCAGGAAGCCAATACCATTTGTGCTTTTAAAAGGCATAAGTGGCACAGCGGCTGCTGTGTTTTTGTGGCCTCAGATGAATCATAGAATCATAGAATCAATCAGGGTTGGAAGGGACCACAAGAATCATCTAGTTCCAAGCCCCCTGCCATGGACAGAGGCATCCTACCCTAGATCAGGCTGGCTAGAGCCTCATCCAGCCTGGTCTTAAACGATTATGGTCTTCACTTCTTCATTCAGGACAGTAGGTCTTGTTCCAGTGGTAAGAGGGGGAGGGCAAAGTAGAATCATAGAACCAGGCAGGGTTGGAAGGGACCACAAGGATCATCCAGTTCCAAACCCTTTGCCATGGGCAGGGACACTCTACCCTAGATCAGAGTGCCTACAGCCTCTTCCAGCTTGGCGTTAAACACCTCCAGGGATGGGACCTCAACCACCTTCCCGGGCAACCCATTCCAGGTTTTCACCACTCTCATGCTGAAGAACTTCCTCCTCATGGCCAGGTTGAATCTCCCCACCTTCAGTTTTGCTCCATTCCCCCTAGTCACTATCTGAAAGCCTAAAAAGTCCCTTCCCAGCTTTTTTGTAGGCCCCCTTCAGATACTGGAAGGCCACAAGAAGGTCACCTGGGAACCTCCTCTTCTCCACGAACATAAAAGAAGGCTCTGGAGGTTTTGGAAGAGGAAGAGTTAAAGGCTTAGATATTTGTTTCTCAAAGTTAGGGTTTATATTTCTTGGATATGCCACAGTTTCAGGGAGGGACAACATACCACCTAACTGCATAATGTTGAGCAAGTGCTCATCAGAGAATCACAACACACACCACACTCTCTTCACCTGTAGGGCTGGTCTTTTCACCATAAGCGCTCAAGGACGATTTGCCCTTGGTAAAGCTGTGTTGAGTGCTCCTGATTACTTTCTTGCTTATTCACGTATTTGGAAATGAAATCCAAGAGAGCGTGCGCCGTGATTTCTCCAGGGACTGGGGTGAGGCCTCTTACCTCCTAACTCCTTTTCCAATCTAGAGGAAAGATGCTGGAACTGAACAAAAATACATTCAAGTTTGTGCTAGATAGCTGAGACCTGACAAGCCTAAGTTCTATCCTCTGTTCCCAACCGTTCTTCAAACATGATCAATCAGCCTTCACTGCACTGCCAAACACATCAAAGGTTCACAGGCAGGTCACATATTTCATTCATCTCACACTGTTTTTAAGCTGGTGGCCTTTGCATTTTTAAGTTCCATCACTTTAATCAGCCTAGCCTTGTAAATGATATTTTAGATGATGATGCCACAAACTTGACTGTCAGTGATGGTCTCAGTTTGATAAGCAGTTTGGAAATCTTTCTTTATCTACTTCTTTAAGCCTTTTAGGAGTATTTAAGATAAATGCTGCTAATAGAGATAATATTTTGTACTCCAAGTAGTTAACTCAAGACAGAAAGCCATTTTCTTTTATTTTTTCTCCTCATCTTTTTTTTTTTTTTTTTATCCATGATACAGTGAAAAACTGGAATACGTGTCATTTAGATTTGACAATTCAAATTTTGGTCCCGCAATATAATTTTCTTATCATTTATTCAAATTGCCTCAGACAACAATCTATAATAGAATCAAAGTTCCATCACAATGTAGATTTGATCTTCCTGAAATAAAAAGAAAAGGAAAAAAACCCCACATATTAATAAAAAGCCTAAGTGGTTAGAAATACCATTGCTGTTCTTTACAATAATGTGAGACAGATGTGTTCCTGTTGGTTAGGTATCAATGTTTAAAGTATCATGGGGAAACAAACAAATAATGAAAGTCTGGATAAAAAATACTGTATGCACTGCAAGCATACACTATATGATATAGAATCATAGAATGGTAAGGTTGGAAGGGACCTCAAAGATCAGCTAGTTCCAACTCCCTGCCATAGACAAGGACACCTCCCGCTAGTACAGGCCACTCAAGGCCTCATCCAAGCTGGCCTTGAACACCTCCAGGGAGGGAGCATCCACAACTGAGTATCTGAAAAGCAAAGCAGCCCTGCCATTGACACCAAAGGACTCCTTCCAGAGAACATGTCAAAGGCCTAAATCAAAGGAATCAGAAAGAACAAGTAGGGTATTTCCATGTGGCACAAGAATTTGACCATCCAGAAGTTCCTGCAGAGCATATCTAGGTTATGAACTCTTTCTTGCTATAAAAAATACAGGCATCATTTATCTTAGCTTGCCCTGAGCTTCAGGGAAACAAAAGGTCTTGAAGTTTGTGGTTTTGTGTAGAACAGAACTTTTTTGTCCTAGATACTGACCAAGTAAGGATTGCTTTAGCGGTATCCTCCTCTCTTACCATTGCCTCTTCAACATACTGAAGGTGGCAGTGAGAGTTACACCAGGGACATCATCATATCAGAATTTTTTCACTGGCTATTTAGGAATGTAGCCTGACAGCTCCCAGCATGAAATGATTCAGCTTCCTGGTCTGGGAAGCTATGAACTGCTCTTCGCTTTCTTTCTGCAGTCATCCGTGTCTAATGTCTGTAAGCAAAAAACAGAAGCTGCCTCTCTGACAATCAGGTGGACAAGAAATAAAGGCAGAAATAACTTTTTCTTAGAACTGAAGTTAGAATATTCTATATTGTAGTGATCAAGGAAGAGATGGCCATGGCAGTGAGAAGTAAAATCATGCAGATATATCTGAAAGCAATTTTCCTTGGAGAGTAAGGGATTATTAGCAGAGATTAGTCACAAATAGATGCTAAGTTGACACTGATTTGAGATCAAAACTATATTTTTATATATATATATATGTATGTGATAAACAAATCTTAAGCTGAAAACCTTAATATGATTTCTCAGAATATTCTTTGATGTTAGATAGAAGCTGAAAATAATCTTCAGCTGTAAATCCATTTCATCAAGTTTATAAAAAATGTGCAATGAAATAAGAAGGTTCAGAGTTAAAAACAAAAATGATAAAGGCAAAACAAGCAAACAAGACAATTTTTCTACACTTTTCCCCTCTCAGTCTTTGATTGTCCTCAAAAGTTGTTCTCACATTAGTGCCAGTTTCACCATCTACCAGCAGGAAGGTATCAACAATCAGTAAAAATCAACCTTTTTACTGCTTTGTCATACTCAGTAAATAATCAGCGTGAAGAAAAACTGTTCAATAAAATGGCTAGTGAAAGAAAAATAATGAGATGAAATACATCTTTGTCTATTCTCACACCTTCACTTTCCAAGCCTCTGTACCCTCACCCTGTGACCAGCTTACACCGCGAGCAGCTTACATTGTGAACGGCTCCAGTGTGTTCCCTAGGCATGTTGCCCTAAGTCAGGTCTCTTAGGGATTTGGGGTTATTTTTTGACCTTCACAAAACTTACAAATAGGTTGTTGTTTTCTAACCCTACAGGCAGACAAAACCTGTACCTTCCCTGCAGTGACATATGTAAAATGCCAAGCAGGTTCTTGTAGCCTATTCTCACACCATGCCTGTCTATGGAGGCATTGGTGCAGGGTGTCTGCTAACAAGTGCTATGTTTCTTGTGGTTGGCACTCTCAGAGCTCCAAGATTGAACATGATACTTGGTATTGGCAGGAGAGAATTTCTTATTATAAGTGATGAATCAATGTTTTCATGATGATAGAAAGAACCTGTGTTAATAGTAGTACTAAGTATATCATGGCACTGAAAGGAGGGTAATTTATTTGCTGCATTTGTTTTTTTCTCTGTTAAGGACACTAAGAGACTACAGCAGCTGTGTGACCATCTTCCTCATGATGAAAGCCTTCACACCTTGTGTACTCTAGCCAATTTGTAACAGACATGTGAGCCCAAACAAGAGATTTCATTTCAACAGTTAGCCAACCTGCTGGAGAATGTTTTAAAAATACAAAACTATAGAGATGATTGA
>VWZE01010908.1:132598-168186 GCA_013396675.1 Eubucco bourcierii
AAAAGTATGTAGTAATATAACAATATAATGATTGTATGACAGTATTATAATAATTATCATTTAATATAATTGTATCGTTATATTATATATAATTACATAATTCTATAATATAAATATATGTAATTATATGATCTATGATTGTATATGGTATAATTATATAATCTATAATCTATATAATTGTATAATTTATAATTGTAGGTTAATGTATATTTATTATATATAAATATATATTATATACATAACACTATATAGTTATATATTAACATTATATAATAACACTTAATGATGATAATGATGATGATGATTAACACATTTATGTCCACTGTGCTGAAAAGTACTTCTTCTTGGCACAAAAATAAGCTGAAAAGCTCTCACTTATTTATGCACATTTTGGTTGGTTGGTTTGCGTGAAGATGTAGATTTCAGATGCCCAAAGGATAGCCCAAGTTTGCTCTTGGCAGGATAGAAGGTGAACTTCACATTGTGTGCAGCGTGTAGGTGGAAAGACAGTCTCTTCCAAAACTGATAGACAACCTGAAGTAACTGGCTTCGAGAGTGCTGGCACCACCACACAATTTGTCAAAATTGGCCAATAATCATAGAATCATAGAATGGTAAGGTTGGAAGGGACCTCAAGGATCAGCTAGTTCCAACCCCCTGCCATAGGCAGGGACACCTCTCACTACTACAGGTTACTCAAGGCCTCATCCAACCTGGCCTGGAACACCTCCAGGGAGGGAGCAGCCACAACCTCCCTGGGAAACCTGTGCCAGTGCCTCATTACCCTCACTTCAAAGAACTTCCTCCTAACATCCAGTCTAAATCTCCCCTCTGCTAGTTTAAACCCATTGCCCCTTGTCCTGTCATTGCAAGACCTTGCAAATAATCCGTCCCCAGCCTTCCTGTAGGCCCCCTTCAGATGCTGGAAGGCTACTATCAGGTCCCCTCGAAGCCTTCTCTTCTCCAGGCTGCAGACCCCCAACTCTCTCAGCCTGTCCTCATAGCAGAGCTGCTCCAGCCCTCTGATCATCTTCGTGGCCTCCTCTGGACCCGCTCCAACACTTCACAATAATGTGAAGGTATCGAATTTTGTGTGGCCTAAATGGAAATTATTCAGAGGCATACCTTTTTAATTCTGCCCTTCCAAACTTCATCAACTTTTCCTTCAGCAATCAAGCAAATAAGGATCCCAAATTGCAAGTAAAGGTTTTGGGGTTTTTTGGGGTTTTGGTTTTGTTTGTTTGTTTCCTCAGAAACATGATGAAAACAATTTAAATCTCACTGTGGCTCTTGCACCACCCAAGAAAGGAAGGTGTCTTTCAGTGAAGACCTGCCCACTTTTATTTTGATGTTGGACTATTGGTACCAAATTAATTTTTTATAGTCTATTGACCTGTCTGAAATTGACTTACTTTCCCTTGGCTCAAATAATTAAAAGGTCCTGCAGATTAACTGTTACCTCTGACTTGACTGTCTGTTTCTTTTTATTTAACAAATATAATTTCGTTGACAGTGTTTGAGGTGCAGCCAGCAGGCTGAAACAGCTCCAACTTTGCAGATACATTCCATTATCAACTTCTTGCATGCTAGTAGTTTTCATTTGCTGTCCTTCCTGGACTACATATAGGCAATGCTGTTATAAAGCAATTTGTGGTGGATTAGGTCCTCCAAGAAGTATGTAATTGGCACCATAAACCTTTCTGAATGCATCATGCATTTTTATTGGTACCCACTTGCAAGTCATTACTGTACCATAGGCAATTTTCAATATAACTGCCTTCCTTACAGTTGTTATATGCTGGCTTTCCTTTCAGTTATGACAGTCAGGGGTGGGAAGGTAGCAGGCTAAAAAGCTTCTGGTGACATTAAGATTCTTTCACTGCACCATTTAAACTAATAAATAAATTAATTAATTTAAACATGCTTGCAATAAAAATGAGTCTCTTGGAAGTAGTCATAACTAGAAGCTGGCAAGCACTTTATGCAATTAGCTGTTGAGTTTTAACAACAGGTCTTGGCAGGAGTTATTACTGAGTTTGCTGTCTTTTTGATTAGTGTTATTAGCATTTTTGCTTGCTTGTCCTAATTGATCCATTTCTCCAGATTTCATTATCCTTCCACCTCAAAAAAAGAACAAAACAAAAAAGTAGGTCCTAAAATTACCACTTTAGTGATATTGCCAAAGGTTTGGAGTGTTAAACAGAACATGACTGTCCTGTCCCATGTCAAACAGGGGACTTTAAGAAAACTGTAGAATCATAGAATGCTAGGGGTTGGAAGGGATCTCCAGAGATCATCCAGTCCAATACCCCTGTCAAAGCAGAATCACCTAGGGCAGGCCACACAGGAATACATCCAAGGAGGTTTTGAAAGTCTCCAGAGAAAGAGACCCTACAACCTCTCTGGGTAGCCTGTTCAGTACTCCATCACCCCCATAGCAAAGAAATTTCTCCTCATGCTGAGGTGAAAATTCCTGCACTCCAGCTCATACCCGTTATTCCTTGTCCTATTACTAGGCACCATCAAAATAAGACTCTCACCTTCATGATGATATCATATTCATAGAGATACCACCTTCATAATTGGACACACTCCCTCAGATATTTGCAGACATTAAAAAGATCCTGTCTTAGCCTTCTCTTCTCAAGACCAAACAGTCCCACTTCTCTCAATCTTACTTCATAGAAAAGATATCCAGGTCCCTTAATAATCCTCATGGTTCTTTGTTGGATTCTCTCCAGTAGATCCCTGTCTCTCTTGAACTGATGAGCCCGAAAGTCAATACAGTATTCTAGGTGTTCAGTTTCTGGTTTCCCACAAGCTCTATACATGATGAGACACACATGCTGTGCTGGTTTGAGGTTAATTGGAATATTTTAATGAGAAAAATTAGATTATAGGCTGTGAAAAGGAAACAATGGTGATGTCTGCTTCACTCCAAGGTTTGCTGAGATGTGTAAAAGCAAGGACACAAACACAGATAACACAGTCAGTCTGTTGGGGTCTGTTGGAGTCTGTTTCTCTTCTGCTTGGATCTGTGTAACCCAACTAATCGTTCTCCTTTCCCCTCACCGATCCTCCAAACCCACCTTACACATAAGGCAGATTCTGGGATAAGGCAGAGGGGTGGAAAGAAGGTGGAAGGGTCATTGGAAGCCCCTCCTGGGGACTCTGATTTCTGGGAGGGGTATTGTTCTTCTGTATTTACTTTTAACTTGTATATTTCTGTATATAGCTGTAAATATTTGTAATACATTGTAAATATCTCCTCGCATATTGTGCTAAGCTGTGAATTAAAGCTTCAGTCCTTCATTTCCAGCTGGATGAGTCTAGTTTGGGTGATTTCATTGTGTGGGAGGGCAGGTAACTCCCAAACCATCACACATGCCTATAGCCCAGTGCTGTTTTCATTCATTCAGTCACTTGTTTTAGGTGCTTGCACAATGTAGTTTTCATAGACACAGTGATAGTGTCAACGTTTTGCAAGAAAGACAAAACTGCTGCATTGGCTATGATCAGGGTGAACCTCACATAAAGGAAATAAAAATCTTTTCTCATACAGACATCAAGATTCTGATCTTTGTAAGTATGAAGGTGCAACTCATCCACTAGTAGCTTGTATTCTTATCATAGCAAGTTTGGGAATTTAAGAAGGTAAACAGTAGAGATCTATGAAGAACTTGGTTTAGGCAACTTCCACAGTCATGTCAGCAATCAATACTTAATTTTACCTCTGTGTTTATTTATTGTAGCCCTCGTCTATTCACATGCTCATAAGATTAGAAATTGTACATACTGATAAAAACATTAAATTGAAATTCCCAGCAAAATAATCTGTATGTTTGGTCTTCTGAAAGTTAGCTTTATTACTTGGCAAGTGTCAGTAGGCAGATTTCAGATTCAACTAAGTGCTTCACTCAATCAATTCCAATATTTGGGTTTTGCTTTACATATCACAAAGCAATAGAGATCATTGATTAAACATTTAAAAAAATATGTAGTGGCTGCTAGTGACCTGAAGAGATAAAAGAGCCTATTTCCACCTTCTTGGAAGCCACTGAATTGCTCCAGGGAGATCTTTGTAGTCTTCTGGAGGCAACAACCCAACTAGTGTCAATGGCCAATACTGAAACTATTTGCTGCATCCTGGTCCTGTCTTTGCAGTCAGCTTGGGTATCAGTGAAAGGGGTAAAAGCAGATCCAGAAATGCCCAGAAACCTGAACTACTGTAGGTGTGCTCCAGCTTGTGTTTATAGAATAAGAACAAATTACACCCACTGCATTCTTGACAAGAGGGAAGTTGAAGTTAAATCCATAAGAGATCTCTGGAGGAAATGGTACTTCTTACAACCTATCCCACAATGAATGAAAGTCCACTTTGGGTCTTGATACCAAACCCAGCAAGCAATGGGTAAAAGGGGGTCTGGGGTGATGAAAAGCTCAACGTGAGCCTGAAGTGTGAGCATGCAGCCCAGACAGCAACTCAGTCCTGGGCTGCAACAAGAGCAGTGTGGGCAGTAGGGCAAGGGAGGGGATTCTGCCCCTTTACTCTGCTCTCATCAGACCCCACTTGGAGTACTGTGTGCAGTTCTGGAGCTGTCAGCACAGGAAGGACATGGAACTGTTGGAGTAGGTCCAGAGGAGGTTACAAAGATGATCAGAGGGCTGGAGCAGCTCTGCTATGAGGACAGGCTGAGAGAGCGGGGGCTCTTCAGCCTGGAGAAGAGAAGGTTTCAAGGAGACCATAGAGTAGCCTTCCAGTATCTGAAGGGGGCCTACAGGAAGGCTGGGGAGGGATTATTTACAAGGTCTTGCAATGACAGGACAAGGGGCAATGGGTTTAAACTGGCAGAGGGAAGATTTAAACTGGATGTCAGGAAGAAGTCCTTTCCAGTGAGGGTGGTGAGACACTGGCAGAGGTTGCCCAGGGAGGTTGTGGCTGCTCCCTCCCCGGAGGTGTTCCAGGCCAGGTTGGATGAGGCCTTGAGTAACCTGTACTAGTGGGAGGTGTCCCTGCCTATGGCAGGGAGTTGGAACTAGATGATCTTTGAGGTCACTTCCAACCTCACCATTCTAGGATTCTATGATGAGAAATTTGTTCTGCAGCAAGAACATGGAGCCATTACCAGCCATGTCAAGGAGCTGTAGTACTCAAGGTCTATAAACTTACCTATTAGGGCTGTTAACCCTGGGGTAGGATTAAAGCAAGCAAGTAGAGGTATGTCAACATGCTGTCCTCCCTGTGGTGGCCAGCACAGACCCTCTATGGGTCATGTTGTTAACAGGGCAGTTGTTTACAGATATCCAGAGCTGTGTACTGTGTAAAATCTACACATCACCTTGCTGACGTGTCTCTCAGAAGCCTGAGCCTCAGCATGCTGCCTCTTCCCTGGTTACAGATTGTTTGAAAGAAGCCTAAATTGAGTTCCAACTCATGAAAAGACTCTTGCCCTACATTCAACCACAACTATTCCGGTGTCACTGTCTTGCACAGAAGACACAGAGGTAGAAATATCCACTGATACAAAAGTAGAAACCAAGTCCACTTTGGTACCGACAACATAATCGAAGACTTTCCCTCTAACCTACTGAAAATCAGCCAGGACTTCTGTGGCTATCCAGAGTATCTGAGCTTTATTCTGCACAGCTTCTTTTAACTCCAGCAGGATACTATCTGGAACTGAATTTGTTCCAGACTATATACTTGTTCACAGATACACTGCAACAACAGAGGGACACTGATACAAAGCACAAACCCAGTAATGTTTGAAGAGAATAAACATTAAAGAGTTCTGTTTATCTCTGCTAGTAAAATTTTCTCTGAAATCCTTCCAAGTTTGCACTCTACAGGATATTTATTTAAAAGGAAAGGGAAGGAAAACAATAGACCTAAGTGAAAATCCATCAAAAAGAATCATTCCTCTGCCAGGTGCAATAGAAAGGAAGATAAGACAGATAATAACATTGCTAGAGTAGAATGCTGTTTAGGTTGATGGATGAGAAGAGCTGACAGCTTACAGAGACTGTGGGGGAAAGCTGTTGGGAATGGTGTCAGACAAAATAAATCTATACATCCTCGTTTCACCAAGCACTGCTGTTGCAAGTGACACAGTCCATCACTGTGTCTTGTGTTGATTTGGGGTTTTTGGTTGGGTTTTTGGTTTTTTTTTCTTTTACTTCGAATATGAAGTAGCAGCACATTTTAAATGTGTGTGGGAAGCACAGTGCTGTACATATGCAGATAGTTGAGATATTGTTATCTGTGAATCCTGAGTTCCTGTTTGTCCCACTGTAACTTTTCCATCACTGAGAGCTACCTATAGAGATAGTGTTCATCAAACTGGTCACAACACTTAGCACTCTGCCCACTGAACATATTAAATTCATTTGGAATAGTGCAATACAGTGGGACATGAGGAAGTGAAGGCAACTGTAAGGAAAGGTCTGTGCCTTGAGACTGCTGAAGAATCTTGAGAGAAGAAAGGGAAATTAATTTGTGGTGCTGTGAGGTGAATAATCAATACTAGCATTGAAAAATGTTGCACTTCATTTCTTTATTGGTTAGGGGGGTTTGTTTGTTTCGGGTTTTTTGTTTGGTTGGTTTGTTTGGTTTTTTTTTTTTTTAGTTGGTTGGTTGGTTTTGTTTTTTGGGGTTTTTTTCTGTTGTTGTTTTGGGGGTTAGTTTTGTTTTTTAATAATCATGACAAAGGCAACATTTTCTGATGGTTGTGAATCTATGCAGTAACTGGATAAGATATCCAAGTTCAAACACATACTCTGAAGCAAATTTTAGATGTTTTTCCTTAGATTGGATATGGACTTTTCAGCATTATAAAGCACTATACAATTTTTTTATTTAAAAAATTATAAAAAGTATAACATTTATAAAAAATATATTTAAAAAAAAATCTAAAAATTATTTTTAAAAACTGAGCAAAATTCAGAAAAAAAAACCCACACCACATTATAAGCAGTACTGAGAAACAGAAAGGCACAGTAATTTGTCAAAGGCAATTCAACAAGTGCCATAGTCACTTCTCCAGCATTATGCCCACTGAACCATCCTGGGACTGTTTGGTTTCCTTCCCTTTTTACCATTTAATTACAATTTCAGAATTGTCAGTGGAGTTGTACTTGTGGCATCGTCTACATGACTGTTGCATGACCTCTTCTTAGAGAGCAAGGACACATCTTCTGAAGTCAAACACAGAGAAGACCTTCAGTTTTGGGGAGAGTAATTGTATTTCCGTTGTCAGGTTTTCTTAAGGCAGTTTGATCTCAGGCAGAGTGGACAGACATATTAGACGGTTATGAATCGTTTACTATTGGAGTGGGCTGCCCAGGGAGGTGGTGGAGTCACCGTCCCTGGAGGTGTTCAAGGCAGGTTTGGATGTGGCACTTGGTGCCATGGTCTAGTCTTGAGGTCTGTGGTAACAAGTTGGACTTGATGAGCTTTGAGGTCTCTTCCAACCTTGGTGATACTGTGATACTGTGTGAATGCCTCTGGACTCCACTTCCAATGAGGGTTTAAAAAAAGGTGACTGAGATTGGTTGGTCACTTCATAAGTGGTGGATGATGGGGAGGTGGAGAACGATGGTGCTAACTCTGTTACTTCTCTAGCTCATTATGCCTGTTACCTAGTGAGTGCTTCTACTGACCCAGGCACATAGCATATACCAGAAAAGTGAGAAAACATAGGTGTTGGGGTAGGTCTAAGCTGGCCAAAAAGGTTGGCTTGCCCAGCCATGTTCCCCTGCTCCCCCTCCTTCTGTGTTGGATGAAGGAACCCCAGGAAAGTGGACCAAAGCCCTGGATTCAACTAATGTGGCCAAGCTTGGCAAAGTGCCATACTGATTGGCACATTTATGTCCAAAGGCCCATTAGTCTTGGACTGTATTGGTTAAAAGGGATGAGCAGGTAGCACAAGCTGCTCTCTGCCATGGCATTCATGCTGCTACTGCTGCCTCATTGCATCCTCAACTGTATGGAACACCACAACCAGGAACAGGCTCTAATGCCTGCAGGGGATCAGCCTGCACAGCCAGTCTGACATTGTGACCAGCCTGCACATGGCATTGCATCCTGCCTGCCCCTCTGAAAGGCTGCTGCTGAATCAGGAATCAAGAGGAACCAGGTCAGAAACTGAGCCAGACTCCAGCTGCCTGAGAAAAGGGTCTGGCAAAACTCCAAAGTCTCTAAAGGCTTTGAGACCACCGACAGCAACCCCTCCACATGCTTTTGGGTACTGTCTGATGCATTTTTTTTGAGTAAATATTTAAAACCTCTTGTAATCACTAATTGCCTTCTGCCATAAGCAGAAAGGAGCTTCCTGTGTCCATCCAGTGGCTAAGCAGGATGATGAACCCCAAGC
Organism: Eubucco bourcierii; assembly: GCA_013396675.1. Lineage (NCBI taxonomy): Eukaryota > Metazoa > Chordata > Aves > Piciformes > Ramphastidae > Eubucco > Eubucco bourcierii. Next base: position 140,971 of record VWZE01010908.1, read on the forward strand.
GGTGTAGTGACTGCAAGAACCTTCTCTTCCAGTATAATGTTTGCCTCTGCTGGGTACCTCTTACAGTGTTCCAGTTTTGCCTGTTCCCTGTGTGTATGAATTTCCAAACTGTGCATTTTGAACCTTGTAAATAAGTTTTCTGGTGAAATTTATTGTTAATGAAAAAATTTCATAGTTATTAACAATCTCTGCCTGGATATCAAAATTAATATAGATTATTAATTTTGCATCATTCATAACAATAGGTAATTTCTTTTATCACATAGACAAGAAGTTCACTGCCTTTTTTCTTTCTTTCCTGCTTTCCTCTTTCCTTCTTTCCTGTTTCCCTTCTTATGAAAGAGTTTCATAATATTACCACAAACTTTAGATTAGATACTAATTTTACATATAACCAACTGCATGAGTTCAGATTGGAAGAAAGCTTGCATTGCAGAATCATCATTCAGAGCAATCTGAAGGCTGTAGAATTTTCTGGAAGAGGAACTTTGAAGTAAAGCTTTCCTGAGCATTTTGAAGGAAATTTTAACAAACTGACATGATTCTTCTATTGCTGTTAAAAAAAAAAAAAAAAGAAAAAAAGAAAAAAGAAAAAGAAAAAGATTTCTTTTAGCAGTTTAATTTCCTTTCACATGCAAAACTCCATGAATTCATTGTCACTGATGTCTCACAAAATTGTGTACTGATATTAAACTTTCTGTCAAATGCTCGTGGTCACTCTCTGTTCTGCAATGCAAGACAATGACAGGTAGTTTAAAACACGCCAGTGTTATGGCTATGGCTCTCATAGCCAGTGCTCGGTCAGAATCAGAATAAGGAAGAGGCAGAAGCAGTTTTTTATCTCTTCTAGCGCTCCAAGACTCTAAGCTACTCTAAGCCATCTCCAGGAAACTGTGAGCCATGCCCAGCTGATCAGGGCCCAAGGATCTGTTCTTGCAATTATGCAGAAGGATGGCCAGAGTGATGACTTTGTCATATTCCCATAATGGTCTTTGATGTATTTATTATGGAATTCCAAAGGGAAGGGATTAGAATGGAAAGCAAAGTCTTCAACGGTACAGGGTATAGTTGGGAACCTAACTATACACAATCAGAAGGTCACTCTAAAATCCCACTCCCAAGTTAGCAGAAAACCCAGGAGTTCTGGATCTCAGACGAGGCAGATACTGCTATTAAGGTTTTTTTGCTCCCCTAGCCTTCAGTGGCACCTAGTGGAAAAGAAGCAACTTGGAAAAAGTAACAGTTGAGAAGGAAAAATTGCAACTACTCAATCCTTTTTCCATCTCCATCAAACGAGTTTTTCCCAAGCTGTCTAAAGGAACAAGGATCTGGAGTAGCTATGTGGAAAAGAGAACAAGCTGCTGGTGTGGAGTAAACCAGCAACAGGAGCCTGTTGTGAGAAAGGGCTGCCTTTCAAAATCAGTTCAAAAGTCAGCATGTAGGAAAATTGACAAATGCAGCATACCGAAAAGCTTAGCAATGCTGAAAAATAACAGGCAGGGTGCAAAAGTGGTGGGGAAGGGTGGATTTGACCTGGGGGACAACAGGGATCAATTTGTGTTTCTTATTGAAAGTATATATAAGGTCTTGGACCTTTTTACCAGTGCAGACACTGCATCATTTCTATTCATTTACATGCTATTATGGGCAGTTAAAAAAAAAGGAGGGGTTGTTTTGTAGGTTTGGTTTATGGTTTTTTTTGGTTGGGGTTTCCCTTCTCCATCCCCCCCACTCCCCCTTTTTCTGACTGTGCTTAGCTCCCTGGAGTTCTGTGCCACATATCTATACTCTGTTTACAAGTGTACATTGTTGCTTCAGTCACTCTTCAGGGATGGAATTTCAGCCTTTCACCTGTCTTTAAGTTTCTGAGCCCCTCCTCTCTACCCCCTCATCCCAGATACTGGAGTTCCTGACAACCTTTTGAATTTGGCATTTGCAGTCTGTTTTTTTTTTCAGGTCTGACACAGAGAAAAGTCCACAGACTCTTTCAGGGGAGTATTTCTTGGGCTTATAGCTTGTGCATCTCACACATTAGACTGAGAAATCTACCCTGTAAAGTTCATCTAAAAGTTGTCCATACTGTCAAGTTCCATGCTGCCTTTCCCACAGTTGTTATCAGTTGTGCTGCCTTTTCCATTCTTCCTTGGAAGAAATGTGAAGCTTCACCAATGGCAAAGGGAATCAGGCACTCAAAGCAATATTTTAAATATTAGCGAAGTTGTGGTGGTTTGGGGTTGTTGTTTTGGTTGTTTTGGTTTGGTTTGGTTTTCTGGTGGGCAAATCACTCTGTGGTTTCACTGGCATATTTGATGAGTACTTGTATGTGTTAGCACAAAATTCTTAAATCAGTGCTTCTTCACAGATGCTCTTTCTGTGCACCACACTTTCACTGCCATTCTGTGGAACACTTACCATGGGATTTCTAGATTCCACTTTCCTAGTTTTCATATTTATGCATCCAGTTTTCATTTATACTGTCATGTCTGAACAGCCAAACCATGCCAGGTAAAACAGGCAAGTGAGTTCTTTGTCCCTTCCTACTTCAGCTGCACAATGAAACACTGTATTTTTTCTCTCATGAAAGAAAAACAAGCTGCTCACTTATGTAGTCACATATCTTTAGCAGAATCTTCAAGCAAACAACTTGATAAATGCAAAAAGTCAGGGTGGGCTTTTAAAAGCTCTATTTCTGTCTGTCCTGTGGTCTTAATCTTTTCTTATGTATTTGTTTTGATTCTTCTCCAGATTCAAATTGTGATGGCTTGGGCATGTGGTAACTTTGCTGTGTAGGTAGCTTGCTCATTTGTTCTCCACTTCCAGCCCTTTCATTGAGTTTGGTATCTATTCAACCAATGGTAGAGGCCAAAGGACAAAAAAATATCTAGACAGCAAATTTATTAATAGTTGCAGCTCCATCCTATGGAGCTACCATAATCCCAGATGTGCAAGTTAGCTCCATCTGAGTACAGTTAAAATCATAGAATCAGTCAGGGTTGGAAGGGACCACAAAGATCATACAGTTCCAATTCCCCTGCCATGGGCAGGGACACCCTACTCTAGATCAGGTGTCTACAGCCTCATCCAGCCTGGCCTTAAACACCTCCAGAAAAGGGACCTCAACTACTTCCCTGGGCAACCCATGCCAGGCTCTCACCACCTCCAGCTTTGCTCCATTCCCCCTAGTCCTGTCACTCCCCAAGAGCCTAAAAAGTCCCTCCCCAGCTTTTTTGTAGGCCCCCTTCAGATAATGGAAGGCCACAAGAAGGTCACCTGGGAGCCTCCTCTTCTCCAGACTGAACAGTCCCAACTCTTTCAGTCTGTCCTCACAGCAGAGGTGCTGCAGCCCTCTGAGCATCCTTGTGGTCCTTCCCTGGACACACTCCAGCATCTCCACATCCCTCTTGTCCCAGGGGCTCCAGAACTGGATGTAGCACTCCAAGTGGAGTCTCACCAGAGCAGAGTAGAGGGGAGAATCACCTCCCTCGTCCTGCTGGCCACGGTTTTCCTGATGCAGCCCAGGTTCCGGTTGGCTTTCTGAGCTGCAAGTGCACATTGCTGCCTCATGTTGAGCTTCTCATCCATCAGCACCGCCAAGTCCCCCTCCTCAGGACTGCTCTCCAACCAGTCACTGCCCAGCCTGTTAGTCCTTAAGATGCCAAATACAACATTACTGGAGTCTACTTTTAATATTAATACTATGGTATGGCTCATATTAGTTGCTTTACTTGTAACTCACAACATAATAAAGCAGGGATTAAGAGTGTCTTGATTGCTAGAAAATTACACTACCACAAAACTGATGGAAATAGTGAATATTGGTGTTTATGAGTCCAAACACCAGCTTTCTAGGGTGGGCTAATGTTCCAAATGTTAGTACTTAATAGTAGGTTCCTGTCCTGAAATTTGAGCAGTTAAATGTATCCTTTCACATATATGTCTGAGCAAGAATTCAGAAGCTAACATTGTGGTTTGAGAATTAGACTTATACACAGCATAAGCAATAAGAAGAAAAACAAAATGTAGATAATAGGACAGAATATAGTTAGCAGAAATTGATGAATAAGCTGTATTGCTGTCTGTCTTGTTGTGATCATGACAGTTGGATAGGATATTGCTGTATTGCTCTTGTACATTCTAAATTTCAGATCACAGAATCATAGAATCAAGCAGGTTGGAAGAGACTTCCAAGATCATACAGTCCAACCTATCACCCAGCCCTAGCCAATCAACCAGACCACAGCACTAAGTGCCCCATCCATTCTTTCTCTCTCCTTGAACACCTCCAGGGAGGGTGACTCCACCACCAACCTGGGCAGCCAGAAATGAGTTTTGGTTTGATATATAATTTTGTATCTAATTGTGTTATGAACCTCTACGTTCTTAAATATCATTTAAGTATTCTATGTAATAAGGGATCCTTTGTGTTGTTTTCCTTTGTCTTTTTTTTTTTTTCAGTTGTTCATCTACACATATCTAGGTGGTGTAATAATTGTAAATTGTTCTGAATATCAGATTTTTGTCCCATTATCAGGGCATAATGAGATCACCACAGAAAAAAGGGAGTCTCATCTTTCTCAGTGCTGGACTTCCCATTCTCCAGCTATCTGGTCCAGTATAATGTTCAGCAAACTGATCTCAGATGGAGAGGTAAAAGCAGTGAAACTGTTTTTTTGGTGTTTTGTTTGTTTAAGTTGGATTAATTATTGATCAAACTCTCTATAGCTGCATGAATGTGCAATAGTGAGAGTTGTCTGGGAGGAAGAATAACAAGAAGCAATGGGTTACAAATTGGCTTGAAGTTTATTGCACTGTTTTATTTGGAGTTATATGCAGAGATGATCTGTTAAAAAAAGTAGTTATGCAAGGTTTTCTGCTTCTTGTTTTATACTGGGCCGATATAAAGGAGGTCGTTTATCTGCTAGCCTAAGCCACTGTGTCTCAGGAAGTCATGCAGTACTCAGCCCATCCAGTGTCTTCCACCCACCCAGGTTCCTCTGTGTAGTTCTCTAATTTATACAAAGGTCATCTATAAATCTATTTATACCTCTATATATACATAAATATAAGGAAACAAGGAAAATAAGAAAATAAATCCAAAAAGTGTCTAAAACAGCATAGACTGGAATATCATGGAATATCTCCTTGGAGATATTCAAAAGCCACCTGGGAAACTGGTTCTAGGTGGTTCTGTTTCAACAGGGGTGTTGGACAAGACAAATGTATGGAGGTTCCTCCTAACCTCAACCACTCCAGGATTCTGTGATTGTGCAAAGTAATTAGCCTCTTGTGTATCACCCAAATCAGAGAAGGTTGTTTTATAGGTGATAAGAAAACACATCAAATACAGAGGATCAAATTTGAAATCAGAACACCTCCTATTAATTTGTAGTCAGTGGACTATGACTGACATCTCTGCTATACTTCAGTTCATGCACTGACTTGTTTTCTGTATTGGATTTTAAGTGAAAGATCTACATTTCCTGAGACCTCAGATCTCCTAATAAATGATCTATCTTATGGAGCACTTTGAAAGGCATCACATTTCCATGTGAATATCAAATTACATTTTATATTTTTCTACTGAGTGATTTCATTCCTCCAGCACAGTTACCATTTTCACTAATACACTCTGCATTTACCTTGTCTCTTGCTTTCTGTTTCCTTCCATTAAATGTTAGCAATACAACAAAAGCTGCAGATAGGTTCCGTATCTGCTCACCTTTAATTTTAAAATAAGCTATTGTAATTTTTCTCACTCTTGGGCTGTGCATTATCCTCTGAAAACCATACTGTTTGTTGGAGTTATTTTAGAAAACACTTTTATACCCTGATAATATTGCACAAGGAACGAACAGTACCTAAAGTACTGGGCAGGGGAAAAGGATATGTCTGTTTACTGTTCCATATAGTATTTAACGAGGACAACAGAAGTATTTTGGTTGGGGATTTTTTTGTTGTATTTTTCTTTGGTGTAATTTTGCATGTAGTTTTATTTGTTTGGTTTCGTTTTTTTCGGTGGGGATTTTGGTGAGTTTTTGTTTATTTTTTGTTTGTTGGTTTGGTATTGTATTTATTTTGATTTGCTATTTGTTTTGGTTTCGTTTGGCTATTGGTTTGGTTTGGTTTTTAATTTGGTTTGGTTTTTGTTTTGGTTTGGCTTTTTGTTTGGTTTGGTTTTTATTTTGGTTTGGTTTTTTGTTTGGTTTGGTTTGGTTTTTATTTTGGTTTGGTTTTTTGTTTGGTTTGGTTTGGTTATTGTTTTGGTTTGTTTTTTATTTCGGTTTGGTTTTTGGTTTGGTTTGGTTATTGTTTTGGTTTGTTTTTTGTTGTTTTTTTTTTTTTTTTTGGTTTTTGGTTTGGTTTGGTTTGGTTATTTTTTTTATTTGGTTTTTATTTTGGTTTGGTTTTTGGTTTGTTTTGGTTTGTTTTGGTTTTTGTTTTTTGTTTTAGTTTGGTTTGGTTTGTTTTTTGGTTTGGTTTCATTTGCTTTTTGTTTTAGTTTATTTTGGTTTGGTTTTTGTATTTGTTTTGGTTTGCTTTTTGTTTTGGTTTGTTTTTTGGTTTTATTTTTGGGTTTGTTGTTGTTGTTTTGTTTTTTAATAACCAAAATCTTTTTTATTCTCTTGCTCTCTTAGAGAACACTGAAGTCACGCTTGAGCCAACCAGTCTAAATTTCCTTCCATTTCACTACTACTGAATCTCCAGCCTTAAACCAGACAGGAGTTGTTTCTTTCTACTCACTGACACTAAGAAGCAATATTAAGGAAGCTGTATGGGGTGTGCAGATCCCAATACTGCACACAAGCAATTTAGAAGCTTTGGTTTTGTAGAAGTTGGCACTTTCCCAGGCTGAACTCTCCCAAAGAGGAGATGATCCTAGTGCAGCCTACAGAATGGGGAAACAGCACTCCAGCTCTTGTACATTGCAAACTGAAGAAAGAAGCACCTTTAATTCCACGTCTGTTCACCCTAGCTCTACCTTTTATTCAATTTAAATGTGCCTGGTTTAACATGCATCTCTTGGGGACCTTTCATTATGTGAGCAGCTGTAGCAGTTAGTGCAGTCACAACAGAGGTGAGAGCAAAAAAAAAAAACTGTAACAAGAGCAGAGTTAACAGATAGAAATGCTGCTTGGTGTCTGCCTGTAGTCAGCTCAGACTTAACTACCATGACACCTTCCTTTCATAACTTTTCCAAAAAAATCCATAGAGGACAAAATTAGTTACAAAACCAGAGCTATTCAGCAGATGAAGGTCCCACCTATCAAAACAATGTACATCTGTCCAGGATTTATATACCTAATTCTCTCAAATAGCTGCAGAATATTCAACTGCTATTTTAAAACTTTGTCATCAGCCAAAGCAAAAATAGAAATACACAGCTGGAGCACTGCGTATGTGTCACCAAATAGAAAAGCTTGTTCTCAAAGAACATTTGGAGATGCATTTTACAAATTTTCTTTCCATTATGTGTAATAGTCTCCTTGGTGTTCTTTCTCTGCTGAAGAATTCTCCTGGGACCTGATCCTAGCAGGGACTGGTACTCCTTAAGCAGCATGAGTAGGTGTCATTGGTGTTTGATCCTCACTGAAGCCACTGACAGGCAGAGATGTTATATTCCAAGGACTCAGAGTATCACAGGTATCAGGACCAGTGTGGCCAGCAGGACAAGAGAGGTTATTCTGCCCCCTGCACTCAGCACTGGTCAGGACGCACCTTGAGTTCTGTGTCCAGTTCTGGGCTCCTCAGTTCAAGAGAGATGTTGAGGTGCTGGAATGTGTCCAGAAAAGGGTGACAAAGCTGGTGAGGGGCCTGGAGCACAGCCCTGTGAGGAGAGGTTGAGAGAACTGGGGGTGTGCAGCCTGCAGAAGAGATGCTCAGGGCAGACCTCATTGCTCTCTACAGCTGCCTGAAAGGAGGTTGTAGCCAGATGGGGTTGGTCTCTTCTGCCAGGCAACCAGCAACAGAACGAGGGGACAGTCTCAAGTTGTGCCAAGGGAGATCTAGGCTGGAGATTAGGAGAAAGTTCTTGCCAGAGAGAGTGATTGGCATTGGAATGGGCTGCCCAGGGAGGTGGTGGAGTCACCATCCCTGGAGGTGTTAAAGAAAAGCCTGGATGGGGCACTTAGTGCCATGGTCTGGTTGATTGGCTAGGGCTGGGTGATAGGTTGGACTGGATGAGCTTGGAGTCTCTTCCAACCTGGTTGATTCTATGATTCTATGAGCCCTGAGTTGGAGGTCCATGAGTCAGTGCTGTGTTAATGTCTTTCCTTTTTAGCAACATAGAGGAATAAAACGAGAGCTGTAACAGCAGCTTGCATTGTGTGTCTGTATTCATGAGCATCTGAAGATAAAGAAAAATTTTAAAACAGAAGTGGTCAAAAAAAAATCCACTTAAGAATAGTCCTCAGTAGACACACAGTGCTTCTGTGCTAGAGTTAGCACCTTGACACTACAGAACACACACCTCATGTAAGGAAAAAAAATGGTATTATCTAATTCTGTAGGAATGGTAGCAGACAGTTCTTACCCAGCAACATCACAGCAGGTAGAGACATGCTAGGAGCATTAGCACTGGTGATTTCTTCAGGCTTGTCTCCTGGTTCACATCCTTTCTCCTGCAACTTCTTCAGATACTTTCTTATTATTTTTATTGCACTTGGTAAATGAGACACATATCTGCTTGGAACATATCATAGAATCATAGAATCACAGAATGGTAAGGTTGGAAGGAACCTCAAAGACCATCTAGTTCCAACCCCCTGCCATAGGCAGGGACACCTCCCACTAGTACAGCTCACTCAAGGCCTCCTCCAACCTGGCCTTGAACACCTCCAGGGAGGGAGCAGCCACAACCTCCCTGGGAAACCTGTGCCAGTGTCTCACCACCCTCACTGCAAAGAACTTCCTCCTAACATCCAGTCTAAATCTCCCCTCTGACAGTTTAAACCCATTGCCCCTTGTCCTGTCATTGCAGGACCTTGTAAATAATCCCTCCCCAGCCTTCCTGGAGGCCCCCTTCAGATACTGGAAGACTACTATAAGGTCTCCTCAAAACCTTCTCTTCTCCAGGCTGCAGACCCCCAGCTCTCTCAGCCTGTCCTCATAGCAGAGCTGCTCCAGCCCTCTGAGCATCTTTATGGCCCTCCTCTGGACCCGCTCCAACACTTCCATGTCCTTCCTGTGCTGAGGGCTACAGAACTGCACACAGTACTCCAGATGGGGTCTGACAAGAGCAGAGCAAAGTGGCAGAATCCCCTCCCTTGCCCTGCTGGCCACGCTGCTCTTGCTGCAGCCCAGGACTCACTTGGTTGTCTGGGCTGCACTCACACTGCAGGCTCATGTTGAGCTTTTCATCAACCCAGACCCCCAGGGCCTTTTCCTCAGGGCTGCTCTCAGCCATTCACCACCCAGCCTGTATTTGTGCTTGGGATTGTGCCTACCCAGGTGCAGGACCTTACACTTGGCCTTGTTGAATTTCATTACGTTGGTTTGGGCCCACCCCTGCAGCCTGTCCAGGTCCCCCTGGACAGCACCCCTGCCCTCTAGCAAGATGATAGGTTACCTTGCTAGCTGGGACTTCAGTCAAGAGCGTCCATGCACAGAAAGAGGCATAGCTGAGCTGGAGAACAGCATTGTCCCCAAAATGGCTTTAGACGGGGCTTAAGGAACAAAGTTGAGCTTACACTGAGCTGACCATGGGAAGAAAACACATGTAAGGCTGGTTGGAGTCAGTAAGGCTACTTATGCCCTCAGACCCCTAACAGGAGACTGAAAAAGAACAAAATAATTATCAAATTATATTTTAATAATGTATATATATAACAAAATATTTTCAATATAAAATGTCAACATATATATTTTAATAATTTCAATATTATATATTGAAATCTTGGTGCTATTCTGTAATAGCATCCTGCTATAATGTTGCTGTTTAATGATGAAAAAGGTGCTAATTGCCTGCTCATAATGAAACAGTAGCACAAATGTATTGAAGCAAATCTATAAAGTGGCTCAGTGGACAGCCTCTAATTGTGGTGAAAAACGTAAATTCAATACTAACATCAAGGGATGTAGTCATGCACATAGCAAAGTAAATGAACATTGGGTAACTATTGACCATTCCTATGTTTAATGCCAGGGGAAATACCAGGATGGAGAGGAAGGGTGGTTGATGGTGCATATACCTGATGTCAGCCTGTACCTGGCCTGAACCCAAACTCATAGGCAGATTTGACCAGCAATTTCAGATCCAGTTCACAAAAGCACTTAATCAGCTAAGCAAATATGGATAAAATTTACAGTGAGACTTAAAAAGCTCCTTAAAAGCCACGGATGCATTTTTGTGGTGTCATGTACTGAAGGTAGACTTCAGAATCCACATGCGACTTTTACAGAGCTGAGGTGACAGCAGCTGTAAAGCAGAGATGATGAAGTTTACCCTCTTCCTGATTCATGCCTCCCACAGCCTCACTGCCTGCCTTACATCATCAGACCATCACCGACAACAATTCACTGTATTTGTATGTATGCATACACAAAAACTGTATATATAAAGAGAAAATGGGTGTGAGTCCAGTGCTGTAATCTGGCTACTGTGGAAATAAAAGCTATAATGTTATTACGAGGGTGAAGTTTTTAATATTTATGTGTGTGTATAAAAATAATAATAAAACATATGCACATGTTCCCATTTAATCTTACAGTGCCTTGGATCTCAGTTATGCCTAACTCTGGGAAAGGATGAGCTGGTAGCACAAGGTGCTCTCTGCCATTGTGTTGCTGCTGCCTCAGTTCATCCTGAACTGTCTGGAACTCCACGACCAGGAACAGGCTCTAAATGCCTGCAGGCCCTCAGCCTGCAAGCCAGCCTGACATTGTGCCCAGCCTGCACATGGCATTGCATCCTGCCTGCCCCTCTGAAAGGCTGCGGTCGAATCAGGAATGAAGGGGAACCAGGTCAGAGACTGAGCCAGACTCCAGTTGCCTGAGAAAAGGGTCTGGCAAAACTCCAAAGCCTCTAAAGGCCTTGAGATCACAGACAGCAACCCCTCCACATGCTTTGCGTATTGTCTGATGAATTTTTTTGAGTAAATACTTAAAGCCTCTTGTAATTACTAATTGCCTTCTGCCATAAGCAGAAAGGAGCTTCCTACTTCCACCCAGTGGCTAAGCAGGATAATGAACCCCAAGCGACGTAGTGACCATAAAGGTCTTCTCTTCCAGTATAATGTTTGCCTATGCTGGTTACCTCTTACAGTGTTCCAGTTTTGCCTGTTCCCTGTGTGTATAAATTTCCAAACCCTGTGCTTTGAACCTTGTAAATAAGTTTTTCTGGTGAGATTTAATAATAAACAATTTTCATAGTCATTAACAATCTTTACCTGGATATCGAAATTAATATTGGTTATCGATTTTGCATCAGTCGTAACAATACTACCTGCGACTGAGCAAAGCAGCAAACAAAATAAAACAAATAAACTGACATCAGTCGATTCATTCTCATTCCACTGGTGTAGATTGGTGCTTAATAAGAAAGTAGACGTGGAGTAAAATAGCTGTACTGTACTATAATGCTTCTTTATCATAACTCGAAATGTCAGCTAAATGGCATTGTTGTTCTGACTCAAAACAAAGCATATTCATCTAAAACATGCCAAGGCAGACTGCTCCCTATGTATTTGTGATTGAGAAGCATATTTACAGACCCCAATTTAAATGGAATTTGAATCATTCCATCTACTCTTTCTATTGCCATTATCCTCTCTTTCTAGAGATATTTCCAGTGAGCGTTAGTTCTCAGACACAGATATATGTATGATTTAGTCATATGAGACTGAATCAAAAAAATTTTATTCCAGAACTAGAAAAGGAGACTTAGTCTCTATGGAAATTTTATTTTCAAAATTATTTCAGGGTTTCAAAAATCAGTTCATTTAAATGGCTAATTTGTATTAGACAAATCTGGCTTCATACATTATTGAGAGAATCATCTGGTTGCAAGTAAAATTACTCCTCATGGTAAGAAACTATCGAACCACCATTTCCATTTTCTGAAAAGGCATTTCATTATTGGTTAGATTGTTACAACCACACAACATATCACACATGGACCTTACAATATTTCACATGTTGGGTTCAAAAAAACAAACAAAAAACCAACAAAAAACTCCCCAAACAAAAAAAAAAAAAAACAGTGAAGGCAACATTTTTAGAAGTCTGCATAATTAAGAAATGCATTACAATGTATCTACTTCTATCTACAGTCAATCCAGTTTCAGACATTGGGCACAAACTGGTTGCAAGATAGGTTGAAAAGTAAGGCTTTTTTTCCTTACCCTAAAAGATTTTGCTAGATGCCCACCATAGAAAGCTAGGGACAGTGCCTTACGTTAATCATAGAATCATAGAATGGTAAGGATGGAAGGGACCTCAAAGATCATCTAGTTCCAACCCCCTGCCATAGGCAGGGACACCTCTCACTACTACTGGTTACTCAAGGACTCATCCAACCTGACCCTGAACACCTCCAGGGAGGGAGTAGCCACAACCTCCCCGGGAAACCTGTGCCAGTGTCTCACCACCCTTACTGCAAAGAACTTCCCCTGACATCCAGTTTAAACCTTCCCTCTGCCAATTTAAACCCATTGCCCCTTGTCCTGTCATTGCAAGACCTTGTCAATAGTCCCTCCCCAGCCTTCCTGTAGGCCCCCTTCAGATACTGGAAGGCTACTATCAGGTCCCCTCGAAGCCTTCTCTTCTCCAGGCTGCAGAGCCCCAACTCTCTCAGCCTGTCCTCATAGCAGAGCTGCTGCAGCCGTCTGATTATCTTCGTGGCCTCCCCTGGACCCGTTCCAGCAGTTCCATGTCCTTCCTGTGCTGAGGGCTCCAGAACTGCACACAGTACTCCAGGTGGGGTCTGAGGAGAGCAGAGTAAAAGGGCAGAATCCCCTCCCTTGCCCTGCTGGCCATACTGCTCTTGCTGCAGCCCAGGACTGAGTTGCTGTCTGGGCTGCATGTGCACACTGCAGGTTCATGTTGAGCTTTTCATGAACCCAAACTTGTTTATTAAGGAACAAGTTGCATCCACTGCAGCATGAGCAAGCATTTGTTTCCCAGGTATGATTTGGTTTATGTACCTCCTGTAGACACGCTTGAGGGTGTGCATGTTCAGGGAGTTAACAAGTCCTCTGCTGGTGCAGTTACAGGATGTCTAACCTTGAAATGCACAGTGTTTAGGGAATATAATAAAAAGCTCCATTGAAAATATCTCCTCTAGTAACAGAACAGGGAACACACAAGCCAACTCTGCCTTCACCAACCAGCTCTTGCAGGCTGCAGAATAAGGTATAAGCTCAAGGAATAACTCTGCTGCCTGAACAAACTGGGCCAGAAGGCATCCTACCTGACTCCCTGGTCCCTGCTGGGAAGAGCACAGTTTTCCATCATCCGTTTAACCACACATATTCATGTTATTGTCCTGAACTAGCCAACCCATCCTATCCAGTTCTGGTAAGAAATACAGTTCAGAACTAGATCATGTTCCTCCAAAGATTCATTTTTTTCATTAGCTTTTGAATATATGTGTGACATTTTTCACACCTGGAATTAAGCAAGACTGTCATATTTCTTGTGCTTGTGAATAGAAGTCATTCTCTTTGCTTATTCATTTATCTCTTTTTTTTTTTCCTTCCCCTTCTCTTCACATCTATGAGAATGTGACAATTTAGTGACCTGAGTGGAGATACTAGAACAGTAGAAAACAATAATTCAAAAACTCATTAAAATGACTCAGTTCCAAGCAGGTCTGGTAGACACAAGTATAAAACAAATGAAAGGAGAAATTCTGTTAAAACTGAAGAAACCAGAATCATGCTAGTTTCTGTTTTAGCAACATTTCACAAAGATCAGTCCCTCTCTAGTTCAGGTTTCATCTATTTATAATAATTACACAGCCAAAAAAACCCCCCACATTTTTGAGCTTTTCTTTCTGTCTCCTTCAATACTGTAGGGTAATTCAATTTTAAAATGTGTTTACCAGCCCATTATGATTAGAGATGATGAATGCAAAGAGATCATAGAGGCCTGTTGCTCTTATTACTCATCAAATTTAAAGAAATGTTTTTGGGTTGTGGGGTGATTGTTGGGGTTTTTTTTCCCCTATTTAGTGTAAAGACAAGGATTTTAAAGATCAAACCAATCTCCTTAGCTAGTTTTCTGCTGAGGGCACAAAGATCCTTGTATGAGTTCTCCATGCTAGATTTATGTCCCTGAATCTGCAGGAGAAATTAAGTTTTAATTATAATTGTTTCACGTTTTACTTTAAATGTCTCATACTTAAATTATTTCTTAAAGTGCCTCATAATTAAATTATTTCTTAAAGCTAATACAGTCCTAGTGGGAGAAAATAAAAACTTCTTATTAATTTTATTAGGAGCTGATTAAATATTTACTAAAATGTAGTTCTGACAAAGCTAATTAGAAATGCTATTAAAAAAAAACCCCAAAACAACAGATGCTTATGAAATATTAAAACATCTAGAAGAAAACACTTTAAAACTGCATTTAAGAATTACTTTGTTTTAAAAAGTGAGGTTTCAAACTCAATGTAAAACCTCTTGAATTCACCTATTCAATACATTTCTCATGACCCCCAAGACATTTATGGGCATTTTGCTCTAATAGCTTTCCATCATCCTATAATTTTCACATCTTTTGTAGAAAGCTAGGGGGAGGTTTTGATGGTTTGGGTTTGATTTTGTTGTTTTGGGAGGGTTGGAGTTTTTGGGGTTTTGTGGAGTTTTTTTTAGCAAATATTTGCATAACTTGCTCCAACTGCAGTTGCTTAGATGAAAGTTAAATTCAAATCACAAAAAAATGTTCTCATGACACTACACCACTTTATTTGCTAACACAAACAGGTCTAAATCATGGACTAAAAACATTTGTTGAGCCAAAATAATATTTTCACCTTTGCCACCTCTCAAATGTCTTTAAAAGTATTGAAAGATCCATTTTCAAAGGCAGTTCTTCTGGGAGTAACATGGATGCAAATCCCACCATAATTTCCATCCTTGGTCTTCTTCATATTCTTCCAGTAGCACCAGAAGAATGTGATTAATACTGAAAATTCTACACTGCCAAATGGGAGGACACACTCACTTTTGGAGTGGAAGCTACCTACAAGTTAGTTTATCTTGTGTTTTGCCTTGAGAACATTTAACTTCCTATGTGTCCCCATGACTGAAAATACTTCTCCCACCAGGTGGTAAAAAATAGCATTTTGAGGGAATGTGTGTGCATGGGGAAGAACAGCAATGGTCTGCTTTCCCTCTTCCTTTTATTACTTTGATCATGGTTATATAAAGGCAACATCATCATTCAGCAGTGAGAAAATGTATGGGGTCAAACAACAAAAGTCCTGTGTTCCAGACTTTGTAAATTAGGAGTCAATCTTGCTTTACAAAGACCTCAGAGTTTTTATTACATGTCAAAAATGCTTGTAAGGGTTTTTTTGTTGGTTTTTTTTTGTTTGTTTGTGGGTTTTTTTTGTTTTTTTTTTTTTTTATGAGAGAAGAGCATTCAGGAAATTCCCTGTTGCCACATTGGACAAAACTGGTTACCTTGTCTTCAGGCATTGCAGGTAGGAAGGTAATTTTAATCATCTGGCATTTCATCTACAGTCATTGAGAAACAGCATTAACTGGCCAGACTCTACTTTATAAAGCTCATGGAGCTACAATGCTAGTCAGACATCACATCATCTCTACATGCACCTTTTTCTAAATCTCAGCTAACCCCAGGGAGGCAGGGAGAGTTGCTGAGTATTATTTGAAAAGTGTGGGGGGAANAAAAAAAAAAAAAAAACAGCCTGGCTACTTCAGAGGACAAGAAGGAAAAATAAGACTTGGTTTGCCCATTTTAAACATGCCCTTAATAACCATTTCATAGAGGTTCTTTGAAGATGACACTTGAAATTCAGTAGGACTGCTTCCTTTTTTCTTCCTTGACTCTCTTCTGCATCTGGCAATGATAAGTATCTTATAGCTCCCAGGAAATTTCTCCTACATTTGGTTAGAGGTTTTGAAAAAAAAAAAAAAATCACACTGTGCACAGATACAGTCAAAGCTTGTTCAGAGCTCAGAGAGTCTGCAGTGAAATGTGCCTACCTGGATCTGCTGGGACAGAATAGGATTTTCTCCTCGGTATCTATTTTTCTTTTGCAAGGAAGAAGGCAGCTCTGTGGCAGAGCCTCTGCAGGACTCTGGGCGATTTTGAGCTGTGGTTCTGCCCTCACTTCTTTTACTTTATCTTCTTTCTTCATCAAGACTGCAGAAAGTAATCAGAATTTGAGTCTTGTGCCCAGACTCCAGACCTTGTTCATGACTGTGCTAGAGCGAACACTGACTAGAGAGCAGAAATCCTCCTTCAGTCGTGCCCAGGTCAGGTCCAAGAGAAACAGGACAGAATCAAGGTAGATTGTGAGAGCAGAGTAAGAATGAAGAGAAACTGGGAAAAGACTGAGATTATAAACAGGAGGTAGAAAGCAGCAGAAAGAAGAGGGCAAAAACTGAGTAATGGCAGTGTTAAACTGCAGGAGAAAACTGTGTACGTGAGAACTCTCAAAGAGAGTGGAAGTGTAGCAGCAAAGGTAGGTGAGACCAGAATGTGGTGAAGACAGGATATAGACATAAGGACTGAAAAATTTGCAGCCACTGATGAACCCTACCCTGAACAACCTGGAACTGAACTTCACTAGCTGTGAGAAAAGAGGAAAACAAAGGAAAAAAATTATAGGTGATTGTGGCTGTGCTTTATTTTATAACTAAGCAAGTATAGTACTTGGGTAATTTAATACTGGTCCCTACAGAAAAGGAGTTATACAGATGAATGGGATAAAGATATCGCTTAAGTGACTTTTGTTAACTGCATTATCAAGTCAGAGCTGATAAGAGAGAGGCATAAGTAAAGAAAAAAGGGAATAAAAAGAAAAGATAAAAGAATAGACTTAAGGGAGGGAACAGAAATATAGTGAAGATCAGAAAACTGAACAAAATTGAGAGATGAAAGCGGAAAAATAACAATGAAGTGCTAGAATAGTGTTTCTCAAGTTTTCTGCAAGCGTGAGTGTGTTTGGTGTTTGTCTCTGCATGACTTCCAGTGGGCCTAGACACCTGGTACAATACCCTTTAAGTGTAGCTATTTATTAAGCTCTTGTAAACACTTTGCAACTTGTCCTTGAATCTGTGCTAAATATGGCAAGGGTCTTCATTAGTGAGTTTATCAGTTTTTAGTCATACAAGTACATCAATATATAAAAATAGAAGTGATGAGAGTAAAATGAAAATAAGTAAATAAAAGAAATTGATAAATAAAATCTCAGGCATGGAGGAATCAAGCTGCTGCCTGGCAAGCCAAAGAAAGCTCATTCAGCCCCAGCCTCCCAAATCTGAGAGTGCAATGTGACTTAATTACATCATCAGCTGTGTGTCTGTAAGGTACAAGGTCACTGCCTCATTCTAGTTTCACAGAGTAAACTCAATTTTCATTTCACCCATACTCATACAGTAAGAAGACAGTGCACATAACTTTTACATAAACTTGCTGCAATCCTCCCTTCTGGAAGTTTCTTGGCAGATTTCTATAGAACATGACCTCTTCGTACCACAGTTCTGCTTAAAGGTCCAAAGTTGCTGAGCTGAGGAATGTTATGATTTACATATTTGTGCCATGCTGTCTTTCTCCTGTGACTCTGTTTTGTGCAGTAATGAAAAATACAGGAGTTGGGACCTTTAAGCTACATTTTACCTCATGGTAGGGTACCCTCAAGAAAACTGAAATATTTGAACTGGAATTTGTGTCCCTGACCAAAACTATGTGTGTGGGTTCTTGAACTCATTAAAATTGTAAAACAACTATTTGATTTTTTTAGCTGACAGAAACTCATATTTTTTACAAATAGTTGTGTTTGTCAACATTCTGGGCTTCACTTTATTTCTACAGTTGGGGGAAAAAAAAAAGAAAAGAGAAAAATCATTTTACTGAAATTGTTCATCATTTTCAGTTGTTGATGAAAAAGACATGGTGAAATGAAATTAGGACAGCATAGTCCTAATTGCCATGTCCATTGTCCTTAGTGCCATGGTCTGGTTGATTGACTAGGGCTGGGNCATTAAATGAAAAAGAAAACTTTGTAACTTCCCAACTTGTATTTTTTCCAAACAGTTCCAGTTACTAAAATTAAAAACTAGACTGTTGGTTTTGGCACTCTGGTATTCCTTATCCTCATAACTCTAACTTTGGTGAGTAGAACAGCTACTTTGTATTTTAAGAACATGCTCAAGGCCAATGTCCCTGACTTTCCATACAGCAGAAATGCTCCTGCAGCTGGATCCAAGTGATCTGACTGGAACATCTAGGGGGTGTCCTGAGGGACTCCTCTGCATCAGAAGACATGTATCCAACTATGGCTCAGAGGTACAATGCAACCAGGAGTGAAACACAGACCTTTCTATTCCAGAAGTATTAGAATAGGGACTGATTGTCATGGGGAGCCTGAGCAGGCCAAAATAGGCTTACACATGTCCTGGCTTGCCCAGACATGTTTTTCTTCTCTCCCTCCTTCTGTTTCAGGGAGAAGTTATTGTGGGAAAGGGGACAAAGAACCTGGAGATGCTGAGTCTAAAGACTGTGGCCTACCCAGGCTTGTTTTACATCCTACAAGTTAGTTTGTACAAGGTACACGGGCTTAGCTTGTGCATGCCTTGTACCAGGCCTGTGTTCTGCCCTAAAAAGGGTAAAGCAAGCCTATGGCTTCACCTAATATGGTCAGGCCTGGCTAACTGCTATTCTGTGTCCAAAGGCCCACTCATCTCAGGCTGTATTGATAAAAAGAGATGAGCAGGTGACACAACATTTTCTGCCCTTGCATCCATTCTTGCTGTTTACTACTGCCTTAATGTATCTTGAACTGCCTGAAAACTCCACTGACTCCAATTTAACAGGAACAATCTCTAAATGCCTTCACACTATCAGCCTGCACAGCCAGTGTGACACTGTGCTGAGACTGCACATCACAAGACATCCTGCCTGCACCTGAAAGCCTCCTGCCAAGATGGGAAGTCATGGAGATACACAGATCATTCAGAGGAGATCAAGACTGGGTCAGAGATTGTCTGCCTCCTTTCCCCAGCAGCCTGGGAAAAATCAAAAGTCTCAGCAGCTGACAAGACGGTAACAGAATTCCCTGAAAGCATTTGGGTAGTGTCTGAAGCTGTAGCCAGCCCTGCCTGATGGGAAATAATTTTGTGAGTAAATACTTCAAGCCTCTTGTAATTCACCATTTCCTTCTGCCATAAGCAGAAAATAGCTTCCTGAGTCCGTCTAGTGGGCAAGTGGCGTATTGACCATAAGCGGTACACGGACCATAGGAACCTTCTCTTCCATTTCAACTGAGTTCAATTAATATTATATATTACTGCTAGTTACTTTAGATCCTGTGTTATTACCTGTAGAAACTTTCCATGACCATGCAAAGAACCAATTATTATTAAAATTAGTGGTAGGGGTGGCAAGAGTTCTGAATATTGAATAAATAATATTAATCTTTGAAAATCATCTCACATCAGTTAATTACCCTTCCATAACACTGGTTCATAACACATCAAGCCCTGCTGCTTTCTGTACACTGATTGCAGTGCGTGGTGACTCAGGAAAAAGAAAAGCAGGGATAAAGAAACTTTTACTTCATATGTGCCAGCGCACCACTGATTTAAAAGGATTGAACAAATTGCATGTTCCTGGGCTAAGTTAGACTTATATCTCACTTGTTATAATTAAAGCCTCTATTCTAAATGCAGGGTGAAACAATTAACTCAAAATGGAGTCAGGTATCTGTGTCTACAGATCATTTTCATCATTTCATCAGACCTTATAGTAGCCTTCCAGTATCTGAAGTGGGTCTTACAGGAAGGCTGGGGAGGGATTATTTACAAGGTCTTGCAATGACAGGGGCAATGGGTTTAAACTGGCAAAGGGGAGATTTAAACTAGATGTTAGGGGGAAGTTCTTTGCAGTGAGGGTGGTGAGACACTGGCACAAGTTGCCCAGCGAGGTTGTGGCTACTCCCTCCCTGGAGGTGTTCAAGGCCTGGTTGGTTGAGGTCTTGAATGACCTGTGCTAGTGGGAGGTGTCCCTACCTATGGCAGGGTGTTGGAACTGGATGATCTTTGAGGTCCCTTCCAACCTTACCATTCTATGATTGCAGCATTTAGCCCTAGGTATATATTTTGTAGTTATTTAAAGGTTTGTTTTCTTTTGCCACTGTGATCTCCCAACTCCAAACAAACTGCGCTTGTGTGTTTGTGACCTCACAGCATGATTTCCGCACATTACTTGCCAAAAATCCACCCAACCAGCATAAGAACTCAAGCTAACCATCTAAGAAGGGTGCAGTCTCCAATATAAAAGATGACAGAAAGGCCAGGACACAGAAAGGGTTGTAAACCAGTTTGAGGCTGACAGAGGGATTTTCAAGATACTTTCCACTTCTAAACACTTGAAATCTAGGCTATATGATGAGAAACGTGGAAATAACTCTCAAAATCACTTAAGAGTATTTTTGGAAGCTCATAGTATCAGTCGTCCTCTGCAGAGAAAATTTACTAATGGTGACAGTGAACCTTATGTTTCGGCTCTGGACAGGAGAGTCAAAATGAGGTGTTTAAACTGCTTTTTATTATGGAACCTGAAAACGAGTACTGAGAGCAAAAATTCAGTGCAAGGAATTGCACCTCTGTTTCTTCGCAAACGCATCAGACTCTGCTCCTAAAACATCGAATCCTACAATGCTTAAAGGGTATTAGAAACATATGTAAAACAGGAGGAAATTGGAAGATCAAGAATAAAGTAAAAAACATGGCTCAGATTAATTTAAAAAACACAATATTACTTGGCTATAATTCAAGATTTTATATTCAGCCAGACTGGTCCTTAAATTGTAACTCCTGCAATTGTAACTCCTTTAGTATGTTAATAGTATCCTTACAGAAGTTTGTTAGTCAAACATTAACTGTAGTGTTTAAGCAGAGCAAGGAATTTTTATTTTTTTTTAAACTGTACAAAAACACATCTGAATAAAATCTAATACATCAGTTATCACTTATTGCCTTCTTATTTTCTCCATGAAAAAGCCCCAAGCCTGAAACTGCCTCTAGAGGAGGATTAAGGCAATCTGAGTCTCTAGACAAAGAGTAAGACTGGATATGGTACCACTTGTTCACTGCAGTCCTTCCCCTCTTCCTTTCTTAGCGATTGTAGGGAGTTAAGTTTGTTTTCCTCATGCTTGCCTCAACATCATTTGTCTTCAGGTGCTCTCACACCATTTTCCCAGGGTTGCCCAGGAAGAGCACTGCTTATCTAGAGAACCCACAAGCTCTGTGATTATAGCAGCTGACAAACAGTCAAGACCATAGGTTCTGCTTTCAAGAGTGTTGGGACACAAGCTGTGGCTGAGTGTGATGGGTTGGGAGTTGCCCACCTGCCCCACACCCCAAAAATCACCCAGAATAGACTCAGACAGTTGAAAATTAAGGAATGAAGCTTTATAGTCTCAGCTTAGCACAATATACAAGCAGATACTTACAATATATTGCAAAATATATACAGCTATATACAGAAGTATACAAGGTAAAGGTAATACAACAACACAATACCCCTTACCAGAAAACAGTCCCCAGGAGGGGCTCCCAACCACCCTTCCACCTTCTTTCTACCCCTCTACCTTATTCCAGGGTTTGCCTTATGTGCAAGGGAAGTTTGGAGGATGGGCAAAGGGGGTTAGAAGCAGAATGATTAGTTGGGTTACGCAACCACAAAAGCACATGGAGAAGACACAGTGACTCTGACAGAGGCTCTCTGTGTTATCTACATTTGCCTCCTTGTTTTTATGCATCTCAGCAAGCCTCTGAGTGAAGCAACCATCACCACTGCTTTATTTTCACAGACAATAATCTATTTTGTTTTCATTAAAGTATTCCAATTAGACTCAAAACAGCACTCTAAGACAAATTTTTGAGTCTTTTGATGGAAGTGACTCTCACTAATGGCTGACAGACGTTTATAGCCAAAAGGGCACACAACTTATCATGAAACAGAGACCACTTCTGGGACACTCAATTCAAGAGAGATGTTGAGGTACTGGAACATGTCCAGAAAAGGGTGACAAAGCTGGTGAGGGGCCTGGAGCACAGCACTGTGAGGAGAGGCTGAGGGAGTTGTGGGTGTGCAGCCTGCAGAAGAGGAGGTTCAAGGTAGACCTCATTGCTCTCTGCAGCTACCTGAAGGGAGGTTGCAGCCAGGTGGGGTTGGGCTCTTCTGCCAGGCAACCAACAACAGAACAAGGGAAAACAGTCTCAAGTTGCGCCAGGGGAGGTCTAGGTTGGATGCTAGGAGAAAGTTCTTGCCAGAGAGAGTGATTGGCATTGGAATGGGCTGCCCAGGGAGGTGGTGGAGTCACAATCCCTGGAGGTGTTGCAGAAAAGCCTGGATGGGGTACTTAGTGCCATGGTCTGGTTGATTGACTAGGGCTGGGTGATAGGTTGGACTGGGTGAGCTTGGAGGTCTCTTCCAACCTGATCGATTCTATGATTCTACGACCAGCACACACATTTACCGTGCAACCAGGGCTGACACCAGCTCAACATGCTATAACGTTGGCAGATGAATGAGGAACTGTGACCACATATGGGACTGGAAAGAATATAAAACCTGAATATAACAGCAAAGTTGATGTAGTGGAGGAGGTAATTAATTACTGCAAGATGATCTATTAAAAATATTAATATAGTTTATTAATATCACATATTCAGAACTCGTGTTGCCTTGATCACCAATTTAATAACAACAGGTTCTAGGTATCATTTATGGAAACTATATACAGGTTATAATAGGATCCAGGAATAACTAGTAAATATATACATTCATTGAACTTGATTAAACTGGCAGAGAAGGCTTTGTGGTAGTGTACTGCTTACGGTCAATACACTGTTTGCTCACTAGATTGACTCAAGGAGCTCCTTTCTGCTTATGGCAGAAGGCAATTCATGTTTACAAGAGGCTTTTGCTATTTACTCACAAAAAATACTGTCTGACAGTACCCAAAGCTCGTGGCAGGGTTGCTGTCAGTAGCCGTTAGAGGCTTTGGAGTTTCCCCAGGCTTCTGGGTGCTGGAGAAAGGAGGCAGATGATATCTGACCTGGTCCTGGCTCTCTGGATGGTCTGTGTTATCTCCAGGGCTTCTGTCTGGGCAGGAGACTTTCAGGTGCAGACAGATGTCTTGCAGTGTGCAGTCTCAGCATGAACAGAGCAGATATAATAGTGGAGCACAGGTGTAGCAGCAGACACACCTTGTAATGACAAAGGGTGTGTTGTGCTTCCTGCTTATCTCCTTTTATCCATACAGTCCGAGACCAAAGGGCCTTTGGACACAGGATAGCCAAATGGCAATTAGTCAAGACTGACCATATTAGGTAAAGCCATAGGTTTATTTTACCCTTTTGAGGGCAGAACACAGCCTTGCACAAGGGAACTGTGTACACCTTGTTTACTGCAAGGTCTGGGCAGGCCGCAGACCCAGACTTAGTGGCTCCAGATTCTTTGTCCTCTTTTCTGTGGTTGCTCTCCCCAAAACAGGAGGAGTGAGAGCAGAAAAAACCATTTCTTGGCAATCCAGAACATGTATAAGCCTATTTTGGCCTACTTAGGCCTACCACAACACCTATATAACACTCTTACAAATCTGTATTTCCTGCCTGACCTTTAGGCATAGGATCTAACAAATTCATGGATTTATTCCTCTAACCCTTAACCTGCAATCAGTAGGAAAAGCTGAATTTTCCCAAGGCATCAGTTAACAGGACACATTCTAGCAAAGTGGGACTGTAATTTGCTGCTTCTTTTAAGCCATTAGGAAATGTGAATGCATTTGTAGTCCCATAAAAGTAAGTCTGTACACAGTGAATTCTATATATAGTTCCCTCACTCATCATCCACAGATGGCAAGTTTTAGATGAAGAAGTGGCTCAGAGATTTTACTATGCTTGTATAAAACATATATGTTTAATGATAAACTGCATTCCATGGGTCTTTACAGGGTTCACATTTAGGAAAGGAGAATTTGTTTACACTTGACTAGAGCAAGTATTTCATTTGCCTGCCAACATGAGCCACATGTATCAAGATGGAGCTAAGGAACATAGAAGTAAAGATCAATTATAACGAAGTAATGTGCCAAAGCTTGTAGAATATAAACATGAAGGTACATTTTACATGAGCTGCATTTGGATAATAAAATCTATATTGCTCATGAACAGCGAAGGCCCATGGATAAGTGAACCTTTTTCAGTTAGATGCAATGATGCTCTGTAAATCTGGTGCGCAAAAGAGTACAGACACTTTGCTCTGCACTGCCTCACAGCTCTAGACTTCTTGTTTGCTTTTCTTTTTCCACAGTGCTGTGTTCACAACTAGAGTTCCACAAAGTTTCAACAGCAGAGTTGGTCCTTCACATGAGTCAGAGGAGTAGGAACAAGTATTCTTATCATAGAATGGTAAGATTGGAAGGGACCTCAAAGATCATCCAGTTCCAACCTCCTGCCATAGGCAGGGACACCTTCCACTAGAACAGTTCACTCAACACCTTGTCCAACCTGGCCTTGAACACCTCCAGGGAGGAAGCAGCCACAACCTCCCTGGGCAACCTGTGCCAGTGTCTCACCACCCTCACTGCAAAGAGCTTCCTCCTAATATCCAGTTTCAATCTCCCCTCTTCCAGTTTAAACCCATTGCCCCTTGTCATTGCAAGACCCTGTAAATAATCCCTCCCCAGCCTTCCTGGAGGCCTCCTTCAGATACTGGAAGGTCTCCTGGAAGCCTTCTCTTCTCCAGGCTGCAGAGCCCCAACTCTCAGCCTGTCCTCAGAGAAGAACTGCTCCAGCTCTGAGTATCTTCGTGCCCTCTGGACCCGCTCCAACAGTTCAATGCCCTTCCTGTACTGGGTCTCCAGAAATGCACACAGTACTCCAGGTGGGGTCTGATAAGAGCAGAGCAAAAGGGGTAGAATCCCCTCCCTTGCCCTGCTGCCCACACTGCTCTTGCTGCAGCCCAGCACTCGGTTGCTGTCTGGGCTGCACTCACACTGTAGGTTCATGTTAAGGTTTTCATCAACCCAGACACCCAGGGCCTTTTTCTCAGGGTTGCTCTCAGCCATTCACCACCCAGCCTGGATTTGTGCTTGTATTTTGTTCTTGTGAACTCTTGACTTCTCCATACATCTGTTTTAACTCAGACTGAAAATACCACCTGTTCTAGACATCTATACATAAAAAGCAATTAGTCTTACTAAACAATTAAAATTCATTTGAATAGTAAATGTGGATGGACAGCAGTGGGAAAACAAGTTGTGGTTTTCTGTTGTCATATCTTTCACACCATACACTTTTATACTACTCCTGTGTTTCCAAACCCAGCCCATACTAATCCACTCCTACCTGGGAACTTTGTGCTAAGGTTTGGCAAGGCAGATGCTGCATGCTGTCTGCCCAGCTGGTTGCTGCCTCTTAGAATTGGTAAGGGGCAGAGGTCTTGTATTTCTACCACTAATGCTATTACTGCCGATACCTTTCCCCTTAACCCACTATCCATAATCACACAGCTACTGGGAATTTAATATCTTACACCTCAGTCATAACCAGAATCCAATAGCTTCAAAAACTGTTGGGAGGAATGAAAAATACACAGGCAAACACATGAGGAAAAACAAGAAAATATACAGCAGATACTTCCTTTCTGAATAGTCAATTTTCACACTGAAATACCAACAACAGTACTATGTAAGTAGAATAACTCTCATAACAAAACATCTGTGTAACTCATTTGTTAGATCCTTTCATGGTCTTCCAAAGTGTAGCCTTTGGAACAAAGCTGTAATTCAATGAATCACATCAATACCACTAAATAGTCTTGGGACAGGGAAAGAAGAGGGATTCCACAAACAAGGCAATCACTAGATATGCATGAATGAAAATTCTGCACTGGACAGAAAAGACTTTCCAGTGTAGTGGAATACAAATATTGTGCAATATAAGTAGTGCAAGGTTGCCTGACATCATATGCCAGCAACATACACGCTCAGCCCCGAAAGCCAACTATATGCTGGGCTGCATCAAGAGCAGTGTGGCCAGCAAGGCAAGGGAGAGGATTGTGCCCCTTTGCTCTGCTCTCATCAGACCCCACCTGGAGTAGTGGGCACATTTCTGGAGCCCCAGCATAGGAAGGACATTGAACTGTTGGAGTAGGTCCAGAGGAGGGTCACAAAGATTATCAGAGGGCTGCAGCAGCTCTGCTGTAAGAACAGGCTGAGAGAGAGTTGGGGCTCTGCAGCCTGGAGAAGGCAAGGCTTTGAGGACACCTTGTAGTAGCCTTTCAGTATCTGAAGGGGGTCTACAGAAAGGTTGGGGAGGGACTACTGACAAGGGTTTGTAATGACAGGATGAGGGGCAATGGATTTAAACTGTTAGAGGGGAGATTTAAACTGGATGTCAGGAGGAAGTTCTTTCCAGTGAAGGTGGTGAGACTCTGGAAGGTTGCCCAGGGAGACTGTGGTTGCTGCCTCCCTGGAGGTGTTCAAGGCCAGGTTGGACGATACCTTGAGCAACCTGTTTTAATGGGACATGTTCCTGCCTATGGCAGGGGGGGTTGGAACTAGATGAGCTTTGAGGTCCCTTCCAACCTACACCATTCTACGATTCCATGCAGTCTCAGAGCCTCTCTTAGGACATCCTTGCTTATGTAGTAAACAGTATCTTCTACAGAGTTCAGTGGAAGATGTTTGAAATAGTCACATGATCAAGTATCAGCACTTTCTGTACAGAAGAATCTAAACTGTAATGGATAAACTGCTCTGTTGAGGCCAGTCCCTGTGCATAGTTCACTTGTTTCTCCCCTACCTGTTACTTTCCATAATACTGATGGGTCACTTTTTACTCATTCACAAAACTTTTATCTTCTTTGTCCATTTTTTCCCCTGACTTTGCCATTTTCCTTTGAGAAATCCAGCTTTCATTTGCTTTATTTAAATAAGTAGATATGGTTGGGAGGAGAGTCCCAAGATGCAGGGGAATGCACAGATCTAAGAGAATGAGAGAGACTGGAAGGACT
>VWZE01010908.1:175573-228163 GCA_013396675.1 Eubucco bourcierii
GGTCTAGGTCCTGCTGCAGAGCCCTTCTGCCCTCCAACCCAGCAACATCAGCCCCCAGCTTGGTGTCATCTGCGAACTTGCTGATGACTGACTCAAAGATGTTTGTATTGGCTGAGTTAAGACATAGAATTGGATTGGTTAATTATCAATACTGGTCTTTATAGGTCTGTTGTACAACCAATTACAAATGGTAGCCTTGCCTAAAGCAGGAACCTATTTAGTAAGCTTAGGCAGGCCTGTCAAGTAACTTACCTTGATAAGATGGGTTCTTCTGACACTAAGAGTCATAAAATGGTAAGGCTGGAAGGGACCTCAAAGATCATCCAATTCCAACCCCCCCGCCACAGGCAGGGACACCTCCCACTAGTACAGCTCACTCAAGGCCTCATCCAACCTGGCCTTGAACACCTCCAGGGAGGGAGCAGCCACAACCTCCCTGGGCAACCTGTTCCAGTGCCTCACCACCCTCACTGGAAAGAGATTTCTCCTGACATTCAGTCTAAATCTCCCCTCTGCCAGTTTAAAGCCATTGCCCCTTGTCCTGTCATTGCAAGACCTTGTCAATAGTCCCTCCCCAGCCTTCCTGTAGGCCCCCTTCAGATACTGGAAGGCTACTATAAGGTCTCCTGGAAGCCTTCCCTTCTCCAGGCTGTAAAGCCCCAATCTCTCAGCCTGTCCTCATAGGAGAGCTGCTCCAGCCTTCTGAGTATCTTTGCGGCCCTCCTCTGGACCCGCTCCAACACTTTGATGTCCTTCCCTCAGACATCATTTCCAGGCATTCCTTTGCTGAACTGAATATATATACCAATTATATTCCAATTCATATTGAATGACTCCCATAAGGCAAAGAAGTGTTTAAGTATTTGCAGGTATTGGGGGGGGGGAGGGGGGGAATTAAAAAAAAAATCTTTCCAACGTAATTAATGGAATCTAGAATTAAGTACAGGCTCATTTCAGAAAGGTGTGTGATAGTTATGAGATCAAGGAAAAACTTTGCAGCAAGACTGAAAATTGATTGATCAACTGTTGATTCCCACTTTAGCAATTTACCACTGCCTGAAACAATCTTGAAATCAAAGACCTTTCATAGAGTGGATTGAGTTGATCTACAGTGCATGTAAAGAAGCTGAGCTAACGTGGATTTTATTTCTTTTGTCTTTAAAGCCTAATGAAGGGACAGACTGAAAATAACAAAAATCAGTCTTTTAGCACCATTCTCTGCAGCTATCATAAATGGGCTGACAAGCAGCAGAGTGCTTTTGCATAATGACCTGAGCATGTCAGAAGCTATATAAATGAGTCTCAGAACAGGAAAGCAGACTTTCCTTTCCCTTTGTCTGTGCTCAGTCTTGAACTGAAGGACTACTGTCCAGGAACAAGGAGTAGCAGTAATGGACCCAGATCTCCAAGCAAAGCCAATTATTCAGACAACATGAATTTGCTCCTGGCCCTAGAGAAACAAATTTAAGGCAAGACAGGAGAAAAGACTGCTGACAGACATAGAATCATAACCATATAAAAGGAAATCTCTGTCAGCATGATTATTGAAAGGCAAAACATGTCAGCAGCCAAATGTTCATTCCTTTACTATTCCCCAGGCCAGGGACATTTCAGTGAGGAGGCTGAGGGAGACGAGACATGCCGAGATGCTTATAAATTGCTTCTCTTCTACGAGTCTATGATTCTAATCTGACACTTGACTTCAGAAGTCCTCCTAACATACTGTGTGTGTTTGTTGCAGTTCCCTAGTCCTTTATTTTGTGTCTTATGTGGATGTTGCTTGCTTGCTATCAGTTTAGAAAAAGTGCAAATCCTTCAACATCATTAACGTAAGCTCAAACACAGTTCCAGGGACTCCAGACCATAGCAACGAATATGGTATCCAGCACCATCTTAGTCCTTTTGAGAATGAATCATGTATCTACATTGGATTCTCTCTTGAATGACTCATCAGTAATGAAAGTCCTTATTGAAGTTAACCATAGGATGCCCAGGTTATGCTTCCTTTATCTCACTGTCACTAACTATTTCAGCTCATCTAGGGCAGCATCTAATTCATTTAACCTCTTGCATTTGTGTTAGAGAATTTTTTTTTGGTTGTTTGTTGTTTATCTTTTAAACTGATAATAGTAGAAACATAGAATGGCTTGAGTTGAAAGGGACAATAAAGATCTAGTTCCTGCTCCCCTTCCATGGGCAGGGACACCTCCTACTTGCCTCATCCAGCCTGATCTTAAAGACTTCCAGGGATGAGGCATCCACAGCTTCTCTGGGCAACCCTTTCCAGTGTCTCACCATCCTCATAGTAAAGAGCTTCATCTTAATATCTAACCTAAATCTACCCCGCTCTAGTTTAAAACCATTGTCCCTCATTCTATTACCATGTGCCCTTCTAAATGGTTGCTCTCTGGCTGTTCTGTAGGTGCCCTTCATATACTGCAAGGCCACTCTAAAGTCTCTCTGGACCTTCCCCTTCTCCTGGTTGAACAGACCCAAATCCTTCAGCCTGTTCTTATAGGAGAGGTGCTCCACTCCTTTGATGATCTTTGT
The DNA here is from genome assembly GCA_013396675.1 of Eubucco bourcierii. Lineage (NCBI taxonomy): Eukaryota > Metazoa > Chordata > Aves > Piciformes > Ramphastidae > Eubucco > Eubucco bourcierii. The sequence continues at coordinate 178,124 of VWZE01010908.1, forward strand.
TTCCCTCTTCTGGACCCTGTCCTGACCAGTAAGTCATGAAATCACAGCAGTCAAGGCCACATCCAGCCATCCTATCTCACTTTGCATTTTCCTACGTCTTAAACATTTCTTGATATAGCATGCATTTTTTTTCAGAGGTATTCCAGAATTCATTATTTTCTTTCTCATATGGCGATTTATTTCTCTGTACAACTGTCAGGCTTATCCTTCACACAGATTCATTAATTACTATGCTTGTTAAAAGGACTTCTCCTTTTAAGCTCTAATCCACTTTTCAAAACAGCTTTCAATTTCTAGATTCAAACTGATTTAATTTATTTCAATTATTTCATCAATAACTCTAGCATTCTCCCACTCATCTGTTCTTTGCACAAACTTAAGAACCCAACTCGAAAGATTTCATCTTCCTTCACTCCTAACCTTACCTAAACCCTATCAAATGTTTCATAGTTCAGCCCCAGTATCACACTACCTGACAGTAATATGGTGTTACAAGGATGGCTTGTGTGGGACGAAACATCACCCTTGTTTAATCTCATCTGCTGTAGTGTGAACTAGTGTCCAAGAGGTGCCAAGCACATCTGCATTCCATTGCAGTCACCCATAAGCACAGGTGCACTGCAGCTACTCTGACTTTTAGAATTAGGTTCTGCAGCAACATTAAAGCTTCTTTTACTTGACATGCAGCAGAGGATGTTTCCAAACCCTGATGTAAGATTGCATGCCTGAGAATTTTCATTCCTGTTACTATTAATCTTTTCTATTTTCCAACTTCATCTGAAACGTGTGATTTTTAATGGAAATCAGACACAGTGGATTTGAATTCTCAGACTCATAGATTACATCACATTGGAAGACATTCTTCCAGGTCATCTTGTTCAACCCCATTGCAGTGTGCAAGGACACCTCCAACTAGATCAGGGTGCCCAGAACCACATCGAATCTGATCTTGAATGTCCAGGGACAGGACCTCAACTAATATCCCAGGGAAACCTGTTCCTGTATTTCCTCACCTTCAATGTAAAGAATCTCCTCCTTATATCCAACCTAAATATATCCTGCTCCAGTTTCAAACCATTGTCCCTCATCCTATCACTACAAGCCCTTCTAAGCAGTCTTTCCCCAGCCTTCTTGTAATGCCCCTTCAGATACTGAAATGTAGCTATAAGGTCACAGCATCACCTAGGTTGGAAGTGACCTCAAAGATCATCAAGTCCAACCCGTTACCACAGACCTCAAGACTAGACCACGGCACCAAGTGCCATGTCCAACCCTGGACCCTCCTCTTTTCCAAGCTAACCAGCCCTAATTCTTTCAGACCATCTTTGCACCTCTTTGATCATCTTTGTGTCATTCCTCTGGCCCTGCCCCAACAGGTCCATGTCTCTCTTGTGCTGGGCGGCCCAGAGCTGGACACACTGTACAGGTGCATCCTATAGTACCAGGGAGGTCTCACCAGAGGAGAGCAGAGTGCTAGAATTACCTCTCAGCCTGGCAGCCATGCTTCTTTTATTGCAGCCTAGGATGTAATTTGTCTTCTCTGCTGCAAGTGTGCATTGTTGGCTCATGTTCAGCTTCTCATCCACCAGTACCCCCAAGTCTTTTTCTGGAGGACTGCTTTCAATTTCTGTATTGATATCAAGGGTTGCCTCATTTTATGTACAGAACCTTGCACTTTGTTTCATGGAACATCATGAGATTCTCCTCAGCCCACTTCTCCAGTCTGTCCAAGTCTCTCTGGATGGCATCTCATCCTTCAGTCTTATCAGCTGCACCACCCAGCTTGTTTTTAATTTGCTGAGGATGTACTCAGTCTTGCTGTGGATATCACTGATGAAGATATTGAACAGCAGAGGTCCTGCAGCACTGGTCCTGATACAGACCCTTGCAGGACACCACTTGTCACCTGTCTCCATCTGGTCATTGAGCCTTTGACCACTGCCCTTTGTATGATATCATCCAACCAATTCCTTATCCACAGAACAGTCCACCCATAAAATCCGTATCTCTGCAGCTTAGAGAGAAGTTTGGGTGCCTGTGTCAAAGGCTCTACAAGAGTCCAGATAGATGCCATCTGCTGGTCTTTCCTTGTTCACCGATGTAGTTACACCACCATAAAACGCCATCAGTTTGGACAGGCAGGACTTACCCTTGGTGAAGCCATGCTGGCTGTCTTGGATCACTATTCTGCCCTCCATGTGTTCCAGTATAGCTTCCAAAAGGATCTGTTCCATGATCCTGTCAGACAGAGGTGAGGTTGACAGGTTGGTAAATTCCAGGTTCCCCTTTTTCACCCTTTTTAAAAATGAGTGTAATGTTTCCCTACTTCCAATCTCCAGGGACTTCTGCTGACTGCCAGGACTTTTCAAATGTTACAGAAAGTGGCTTTGCAACTGCATCAGCTAATTCCTTCAGAACTGTCAAGTTTGCCTCATCAGGTCCCATAGATCTACATACGTTCCGGATCCTCAGAGGGTCCTGATCTTGATCTTCCCTTACAGTAGGAGGATTTTACCCTGCTGGTCTGCACCTGGTTGTGAAGACAGAGACAAAAAAAGTTACTGAGTACCTCAAACTTGTCCTTGTCTGTTGACACCAGCTCTCCATTCTCACCCCCCAGAGGGGGCATACTTTAACTTTTCTTTGCTTGTTTGTGACCTTTTTGTTATTCTTTGGGTTCCTTGCCAAGTGCAGCTTTAGCTGTGCCTTAGCCTTCCTGACCTCATCTCTACATAACAGTTCTACGTTCCTATAGTTCTCCCAGGATACCTGCCCCTACTTCCACTGTCTGCAGTTCTCTCTTGCTCTTTGTTTTGACAAGTAGGTATCTACTCACACGTGCCAGTATCTTCCTCTCCTTGCCCGATTCCTTACACACAGGAATGAAGAGGCCTTGTGCTCTAAAGATAACGGCTCTTTTCAACTACAATCACTAAAATCCTTCTACCTGCCTGAGGCCCACTGAAATCCTGCTGACTGAAGCGAGTTCTGCATGGCTTAAAGAACTGGTTGAGAAGGTAGTCCTTTCCCATTTTCTTCATTGTGTCTTAATATTTTCTGCTTCTGTAGTACTCAAGTTCTAACACAAACTGGGAGATGCATCTTCTGTGTGACCCCAGCACCATTTTACTCTGTCCTGTCACTTGAGCTACTTGAGTTTGCATCCCAGGGCACAGATGAAGTGTATGGCAAACACTGTGCTCCCAGAAGCCTTCTGGATTTTCCAGACAGCCTGCCAAGTCCAGCAGCTTGTGTAAACTGACTGTGCCAGATTCTAACTGCAATAAAATCTTCAAGTTTGACAACTCCCTGGAAAGTGGGGACTGTTAACACTTCTTTGGAATGCTCCTTTCCAACACTTCTTAAAACAAAAGCCAAGATCTTTATATAAACACAAAAGTCATATTTGTTTTCACTAAATCACATCACTGTCACTGCTTATTAGACATGGAGTCTTATAAATCTATGTGCACGTGTATACATACTAGAGGTCATCTGGATAGTAATAGCCCCAAAATTTCATTAAAAAGAACTTATTATATTCTCTAAGTGTTCCATGAACTAAATAAAACCCAGTGTTTCCTATAAATACTTCATCTGTCTCTACATGGTTGTGGAATCAGAACTAGTAAGAAGCGCTGAAAGAAGGGTATTCTAGCTTGGTTTAAGAATCAATATATGCCAGAGTGCTACACAACAGATGGTAGATAGCTAGAAATAGAGCAAAGAGAACGTACTGTATAGTTTGATAAATCTGTGGCAAAATCAATCTTGGAAAGCACAGAATTTGATCCCACAGTTAATGTGGAAATTGGCATCACCTACACGTACAGTGCCACCATCTTTTGGCTCACCTATCATTTGATCCAAAGCCACCAGCATGCTCTCACTGATTTCAGTTAGCTCAGGGAATACACTATTTAGCCAAGCAGTGCAGTACTGGAATAACAACAAAATATCATCTGCAGTGAGTGGAACAGAAAACACAAAAGCCTGCTCAAAAAATTAAAAAGGGGATTGTAAAAGCTTTGTCCATAGTGGGCACAATTCAACAATAGTAAAGTGACTTCCACTTTCAGTTATAGAATTTTGAAGTAACTGGATGGGAGCCATATTATCCATGGTCTGGGAACAGAACCTTCCCCATTTTGTTTACAGGTGGACTGCAACTATTCTGCCTGACAGAGGTGTGGTATGGTTTCTACTGGGTCAGTAAAAGAGACGGTTTTATGTTTTTCTCTCCAGGTATCTTACAGTGTCTGAGACACTGTGAAAGAACACTTAAAGCCAGGGCTATATTTATTCCTGAGTAAAACCATGACTGAATTCCATTACACTTACAACCTCAGTGTCAGAAAGGGTGTAACTCATGAGAGACCTCCATTGTATTTGAGGGTGTAGTCTTTAGGATCTGACATTTAAAAGGTTAAGTGACTTAGAACACTGAACAGAAGGGAAAGTAGCAGGGATAAAAGGAATAATTCAGTGGCACTGAATTTTATTTTTCAACCAGCAGGAAAAATTACAAATGAAGCAGCTGCATTGTGAAGTAAACAGGCTGCAGAGCAGTAGAGAAGTTAAAAAAATTAAAAAGGACACAGACCAAAAGATTTTGCTTTCATAAAGTAGGAACTTTTGTTGTTTTATCCTGATGTCATCTTTTATGTAGATCATGTATGTATTTAATCTCCAAACATTTTTTTGGAGCAAGAAGGCCCAGCATCCAAGCATTACTGGAGATCTGGCCAATCTATATTTTAGTCTGTCTTAATCTATAAAGGGTATTTATTAACACCAAGATGTTTAGAACAAGCACAAATAAACTCAGAATATCTGAAGCTCTTCTAGTTTTGGGAAAGATTAAAAAAAAAAAAGCAGAAACAAATGTCTTTGAGCTTCATAGTTAAATTCTTAAAACTGAGCTAATGGTGTTGCTACTCATGGTCTTCAGGAGGCAGTAACATTATTGGATGTGCAGTTCTCTCTTCCCATTGTGTGCCCTGTCTAGTAGCTGTAGTTCCTGAAAGGCTGCAGACCTGTGAAACTGTGATAAAGATTATCAAAGACACTTCCACACATAACACTGAGGCAGCTGGAATAAAGCATCTAAAAGCCTTTGAAATGCATCCAATACCCTTTCATGCATACATAACCCCACATGTCCAATGTTCTTTTATGCATCGTAAACCTGTCCTCCATTACCACTAGATTATGCTCAAAAAGGGTTGGGTTTTTTTTAAAGCAATAGGGACATGAAATAGAAATGGTTGAAGTGTGTGACACTGGCACAGCTGAGCAATACATGCATCCAGAATCATAGAATCGACCAGGCTGGAAGAGACCTCCAAGCTCATCCAGCCCAACCTAGCACCCAGCCCCAGCAAATCAACCAGACCATGGCACTAAGTGCCCCATCCAGGATTTTCTTCAACACCTCCAGGGACAGCAACACCACCTCCCTGGGTAGCCCATTGTAATCCCAATCACTCTCTCTGGCAAGAATTTCCTCCTAATCTCCATCCTAGACCTCCCCTGGCACAATTTGAGATTATGTCCCCTTGTTCTGTTGTTGGTTGCCTAGCAGATCAGCCCCTACCTAGCTACAGCTTCCTTTCAGGTAGTTGTAGACAGCAGTGTGGAAAATCTACCATGTCTACAGCAAGTTGCAAATAACAGCAATTTTCTGCTTCACCATACACTTGGAGTAGACTGGAGGTAGCTGGTACAGTTTTGTAGTTTTTTGGGGGTTTTTTTTGTCAAGGTAACGAATGCCAAGAGAAAATTTACAGTAATATGGGATAACCTCATTTGTACAACCACCCTGGATGTTAGATCCAAGAATGCCATCACAGCAGGAACAGTTTTTCCTCTATTTTTTCATAGAATCATAGAATCGTAGAATGGTAAGGTTGGAAGGGACCTCAAGTATCATCTAGTTCCAACCCCCTGCCATAGGCAGGGACACCTCCCACTAGTACAGCTCACTCAAGGCCTCATCCAATCTGGCCTTGAACACATCCAGGGAGGGAGCATCCACAACCTCCCTGGGCAACCTGTTCCAGTGCCTCACCACCCTCACTGTAAAGAACTTCCTCCTAACATCCAGTCTAAATCTCCCCTCTGCCAGTTTAAGCCCATTACCCCTTGTCCTGTCATTGCAGGACCTTGTAAATAATCCTTCCCCAGCCTTCCTGTAGGCCCCCTTCAGATACTGGAAGGCTACTATCAGGTCCCCTCGAAGCCTTCTCTTCTCCAGGCTGAAGAGCCCCAACTCTCTCAGCCTGTCCTCATAGGATCATAGAATCATAGAATCATAGAATGGTAAGGTTGGAAGGGACCTCAAGGATCATCTAGTTCCAACCCCCTGCCATAGGCAGGGACACCTCCCACTAGTACAGGTTACTCAAGGCCTCATCCAATCTGGCCTTGAACACATCCAGGGAGGGAGCATCCACAACCTCCCTGGGCAACCTGTTCCAGTGCCTCACCACCCTTACTGTAAAGAACTTCCTCCTAACATCTAGTCTAAATCTCCCCTCTGCCAGTTTAAGCCCATTGCCCCTTGTCCTGTCATTGCAGGACCTTGTAAATAATCCTTCCCCAGCCTTCCTGTAGGCCCCCTTCAGATACTGGAAGGCTACTATCAGGTCCCCTCGAAGCCTTCTCTTCTCCAGGCTGAAGAGCCCCAACTCCCTCAGCCTGTCCTCATAGGAGAGCTGCTCCAGCCCTCTGATCATCTTTGTGGCCCTCCTCTGGACCCGCTCCAACACTTCCATGTCCTTCCTGTGCTGAGGGTTCCAGAACTGCACACAGTACTCCAGGTGGGGTCTGACGAGAGCAGAGTAAAGGGGCAGAATCACCTCCCTTGCTCTGCTGGCCACGCTTCTCTTGATGCAGCCTAGGACTCGGTTGGCTGTCTGGGCTGCATGTGCACACTGCAGGCTCATGTTGAGCTTTTCATCAACCCAGACTCCAAGGTCCTTTTCCTCAGGGCTGCTTTCCAGCCATTCACCACCCAGCCTGTATTTGTGCTTGGGATTGTGCCTACCCAGGTGCAGGACCTTACACTTGGCCTTATTGAATTTCATGAGGTTGGCCTGGGCCCAACTCTCCAGCCTGTCCAGGTCCCTCTGGATGGCATCCCTGCCCTCTAGCAAGTCGACTGTGCCACACAGCTTGGTGTCATCTGCAAACTTGCTGAGGGTGCACTCCATTCCTCTGTCCATGTCACTGACAAAGATGTTAAACAGCACTGTTTTTTTTTTTGCCCAGTTCCTTACTAGAGTTAAGACTTCTGTGATCTTACACTCAGTACATAAGTTTATGTGAATGCCCTTAGAGGACTTTAAACCAGTTAGCCAGTTTCACCCACTTCTTTGCAGAGAGGTAGGTGACAGTTACTGTAATGAAGGGAGTCTATTAGAGCTCTTAGGAAGAAAAAGATGAAGTCTGAATTCAATCCTGGTTAGATTTATGTTTGAGAGAAGTGTTACAACCACATCAAAGCAAGATAAAACTTCATTTGGTATTTGCTTCTTGGTAGATGAAACCACATGGAACACTGGAACAGGCTGCAGGGGTTGAGGAATCTCCTTCTCTGGAGATATTCAAGACTCACCTGAAAGCATTCAAGTCTGATCAGGTATGAGTGATTTTCTTCTCGCAGTAAGGTTGGAGTAGATGATCTTTCAAGGTCCCTTCCAGTCCCCAACAATCTGTGATTCTCCAACACCCCACCCCACCCCCCCATCTTCCTAAAGCAACACCTACAGCCCCTGTCCCTACTCTTCACTCCACCTAAACAGCTCTGCTCCATCACCACCAATTTTGCAGTTGGAGGCAAGAGCCTCAAATAGCTAAAATACCACACAGAGGAGTTCAGCCCCAGTAAGGACACCCAGACAGCACCCATGGATGATGTTGCAGTAGTTACTAACCCTATTCCTATCTAGCCGGGGGGCCACCAGGCCCCCCAGCCTTTGAATCCTCCACCCATTTCACCCGGTGCACACCATGGGGACTCACCAGTGACACCAGGCAGAGGATCCCTTGGCCCAGATGGGCCTAGCTTGGGGCTTCTGCCTTTCCTGCGGGAGATTATAAAGGGGAATGGGCAGGGAGGGTAAAACGTCCACACCTGGGGTGGGAGGAGACTCCAACAGAGCCCAGGTGCTCTGGGAGCTATGGGGAAAAAAGGAGAAAATGGCGCAGGTGGGGTTGAAAAGGGGCAGATATGGCATTCCACTGTGATCTGGTATAGGTGATCCTGCTCTGGCAGGGGGGTCAGACTGGAAGATGTTCTGAGATCTCTTCCAGCCTCTTAACATGCTGTGAAATTTTTCAAAGGCAAAAAAAGCATTGTATGTACCAACATAATCCTCAAAAATGGAAGTGATAAACTTGTATTTATTTTGTATCAGAAACATACCACATTGATCTAGAAAAGCTGGGGGAGAATGAGCCCTTCACAGGTGTCAGAGCAACAATGCACCTGTGTTTGCACAGATGTGTACAGGGAGAGCTGGTCTCCAAGGAGTATTGTTTCTCCCTCTCACAAGTCCTATCTGCATAGGAAGAGAAGTGTAGCTTACTTACCAAAAGCAAGTGCAAAGCTCCCCATCCATCAAATAAACAAATGTGTTTACTTGGAAGGTTTTAATAGGCAGGTTTTGGTTTTTGTTTCCAGGACACAGATGCAGACATCTGAGGGCTGTATGAGTGCAGGGCCAGCAGGAAGAGCCCTAAAGGTTGAACTTCTTCCATGTGACTGAGCAACTTTGACCTTTATAAATGATAACCAGTGAGCAAAACTTTAAGAGGAATAATTTAAAGGTTGTGGATTAGGACAGTCATTATAAAATTAAATAGGTAAAATGGAGAATCACTGCTTTTCCCTTTCACAGTGCTCACCTTCTCAGCCTCCATTCCCTGGTAGCACTCAACATAATACCTCAAAAACCTTTCAAAACAAAGGAGTTCCTAGTGAGATAGTGGTCCAGTGGTAGCAGTGAGTATCACCAGTCTGGTATGGCTCCTGCGGTGAGTGGTGGTCAATGGAGATAAACCCAGTTGGTGGCTGGTCACTATTGGTGTTCCTCAAGGATCTGTGTTGTGACCACTTCTTTTTAACATCTTTATTGATGACCTTGATTCAGGCATAGAATGTGTCAGCAGTAAGTTTGCAGGTGACACCAAGTTAGGTGGCAGTGTTGAATTGAACGAGGGTAGAGAGGCTCTTCAGAGGGACTTGGATAGGCTAGACCAATGGGCCAGCATTAATGGGATGAGTTTTAACAAGGCCAAATGCCAGGTCCTGCACTTGGGTCACAACAACCCCAAGCAATACCACAGGACTGGGGCAGTGTGGCTGCAAAGCTGCCTGGTAGAAAGGGATCTGGGAGTTGTAAGATGGGAGCTGAATATGAGCCAGTAGTGTGCCCAGGCGGCCAAGAAGGCCAATGGCATCCTGGCTTGGATTAAAAATGCTGTGGCCAGCAGAAGTAGGGAGGTGATTGTCTCCTTGTACTCAGCTTTGGTGAGGCCACATCTTGAGTGTTGTGTTCAGTTTTGGGCACTGCAATACAAGAGAGATGCGGAGGTGCAGATGAGGGCAATGAAACTGGTGAAGGGCCCAGAGAATAAATCTTATGAGGAGTGACTGAGAGAATTGAAGATGGCTAGTTTGAGGAAGAGGAGGCTGAAGGGTCTGTCTACAGCTACCTGAAGGGACATCATGGAGAGGCTGCTGCTGGGCTCTTCTCACAGGTAACTGGAGACAGAACAAGGGGGAATGGCCTCAAGCTGAGACTGGGGCTGAGACAAAGTGGTGGATGCAGTAAATATATGCTTTGCTATAAACTCTTCATGGAGATAAGATCCTCTTTTAATTAAATGTGGCTAATTAAAGTAAACAGCAGGTTTCAGGCTGCAGAGTTTATCTCATTTGCTGCACTGAGACAAAAATAACCAAAGGCTTTGTCGCACTAACTCTGTACAGCAATGTCACTATACTGGGTCAGCTGCCTCAAAATTTTTTCCAGACACATTAACAATTTGATCTCTCTGTGTACTTAACAGGGGCTAGGTTTGGTGAGAAATGAGTGTGTTCGAGTAGAGGACAGTCTATCTCTTTGCAAGAAGCGGACCATAACCATTGAACAAAGGCAAAATTGATTCTTCTACAAAATGACTCATAGCATTTCCTTTTCCTGTGGGAAATGAAAAAGCTGTGGTACTCCGAAAACCTGTTTAACCTACTAAACCTTGTATCATTTCCTCAGAGATTTAGACATTTGTCTTAATCTGATGTTGTAAGGTTTGGTTTTTTTTTCTTTTCCCAACATCTAGAGACAATGAGAAAAGCATTGGCAGGAAATAAGCAAAAGTTTCCTACTTATCCAAATCTTCCCAGTATTAGGGGACATTTTATCAGGACATTAGGATATGGAAATAGGAGATAAGCAACAGTAAGATTTCTAATGAATGACAGTCTAGCACTTTTGGTTATTTCATTGCCCTCCACTGCTACTCCACAGGTAACAACAGCTTGAGAGCTACTCTACAGCAACAGTCATTACCCAAGAAAGCTATGAAGGGAAAGGAGAGCATGCAAGGCTTAAACGATAGTGTTGCCTGCTGTCCATTTCTTTCTACACCACTTACTGTGCTCCATGGCACATTTATCCCTCACATAATTTGTCCCTTGCTCAGCCTTTTAATATTTCCCTGGTGACAGAAAGGACTGAGATGGAAGCTCTAGACAGCCTGGAGAGGTCTCTTCCAACCCAGAACATCCTGTGATTGTGTGATTTCTTTGTCTAGTCAAGCATCCCCAGTATTAGGCTAAAGTGATCTATTTCTCCTGCATTATCTCCCACTACCTGCATGTATATGAGAACTGACAGCCCGGAGAATAGAAACTTACCCTGAACAAAACCACAAATGTTTATAAGTCAATGTTTTTAATCCTTTGCCATCCATTCTTCACCAAATTTAGCAGAAGAGAAAACTTCTGGAAACTATGGAATTTTTTTAGGATGTGATATCACAGTCTGGTAGAGGGAATTCCTAAGTTGGTTTGGTTTATTTTCCCCACTAAAATCATCATAAAAAATAGTGAGTGGCTGCATAAGAAGGTATGATGTAGTAATGCATGTATAGAAAGAAAAGGAAAAAAAATCAGGTTTACTTTGTTTTTCAAGTCCTTGTAGTCTGTCACCTTCATATCTGGTTAATAAAGCTTTGAACATCTCTCTCTCTAATTATACTTAGAATATGTATAAAATCATGTTTTGTTTACACAAACACACACACACATATATATAAATGCAAGGCAATGCTGTCATTTATATATACATTTATACATAGATGCAAGGAAATGCTGTCATGTTGTCATTTATATATTTACATGCAGTAATACACTTCTGGATTATAATGCTAAATGTTGCTATTACTTATGAAGCTGGACTAACTGTTCTTCAAATACTATTAACTACAATTCTCCAATAAAAAAAATACAGTGTAAAATAAAAATAAAAATAAAAAGGCTTAAGCTTTATTACTGTTCTTTACTGTTAATTACAAACTGAGGATTCCACTATTAAGATTTCAATAATCGTCATGTTACTTGGGAAGTAAGCAATAAATCTTCTTAGTAAAAGCAGTTTAAATGCCAGTTGCTCACCTTTAGATATAGAAAAGATATCTGCATGACACAAAGTAGTGTGTTACTGCAGTTAAAAAACCTGCACAAAGCTTACTTTTTCAGCCTGTGAAGTAAACACAGGTAGGTGACAATAATGATCAACTTTCATTATTTAAGTGGTTTAGGTGCAAGCTGCACTCCTCAAACATTTACGAAGATAAAACATTTATGAAGATAAAACTCTTTGAGCCAGAGAATATCCTCTGATGGATATTGGGCCAAGGTGCTTGAACAGGAAAAGGTAGAACTGGAAATATCATGCAACTATTAGAATATGCAGCAACAATTCACACTTGTAAAAGCAGAACTGGGTCAAAGTATGGTTTTTCACTGCTTACTAAACTGAACTGCCTTCTTTTCCACTTAGCTGGGTGGTGGGCATTTTCTTCTCCAATTGAACTAGTCAGACAAAATAATGTTTTCAACAATCTGAGGCAAAGGCCAAGGAAACAAAAAAGAATAGTACTCAGTAATCTATAAGATTTAAAAGGCATCATTTACGATTGCATGCACTCTTCTGACTTACATGAATTTTTGTTTTCCTCATGATGTACTAAGATCAAAATTAAGGTCTTTAATTTTCAATTAACTTCTTATTGGTACTTCTTATTGGTAGTATCAGAAGACATTACAAGTCATCAGCACAAATTAGGCATTGTGTTCAGTAGGTAGTCTGTAGAAATTTGACCCATTATGTAGTACTTCTCTGCTTTATTTCTTCTCTTCCCACAGGGGCTAGAATCACCAAACTGCCAGGGGAGCTTCCATGTAGATTAGATTCCTAATTAGACACTTTTTTTGCTACTTATACAGAGTATGCATGATCCTCTGCACCACTGAAGTCTCATTCAAGTTATTTTTTGAGGGCTTTGATATAATCAACACACATAGGCATTTGGCTTCACTTTCCTTCAGATAAATTTTGTCAGTAGTAATGAGGGTGAACCTCTTTGTTCAAGTACTCAGCAATCCTCTTCCACCTCTGTGAAATGTTTGTATTCTTTTCAACGAGCAGGGGGAAGAAAACAGAGAAATACTACATAATAGAGCAATAGAATAGGAGTTGGGCACCTACAACCTAAGTTAATGTCTGTCCCAGAATGAAATTCACCAAACTGAACATCTTAAAGCATTGCTAAATCAATATTTTGGAAACAGTTATTGTGCATTTTAAGATTACATGCAGGTAAAGCCAGTAAGGCTGAAAGTTAAACACACTCTTTAGATAAGTTTAAACTTTAATTGTTTGCTTCTAAAAAGAAAGGAAAAGCACATAGAGCATAGACATCCATATTTCATTGCTGTATTTAAAGCTTTTTCTTACAGCTATTAGGATCAAGAATTAATATTAGTTTCTGCCTGCCCTTTTTCATTACATTGCTATTAGAAATTACCACTGTGTGCACAGTTATTTTCACGTCTGTCTTTCCTGACAGAGAAATGCTACTCAAGAACATACTGTCCCCTAGAAAGGAGAAAAAAGAAAATTAAAAAAATAAATAAAAATCTGCAGATTAATACATGGTAGCATTTCTTGTACTGAAGCTAAAGGGATGCTGTGCAGTTGATTAAGCCACAAAATTGATTTACCTTTAAAGATGTTTCATATTATAGCTCTTTACTTCCAGACTCCCAAACGTGGTTCTTTTGAGAATCAGTCTTCATTGACAAATGATTATGACAAAGCAATAACAAATGGGGCCAGGAACAGCTCCAAGAGGTACGCTTATTGATGTCTTTTCAGAACACCCAAAGGCACTCTTAAGACCTGCTTCATTGTCTTTCCTGACAGTAAACTTTCAAGCCCAACTCCCTACTGTATTTTTGAAAAACGTCTTCCAGAGCACTCAGGACCCATATTTAAAGCTGTAATTGTTGGTTTCATGCAGCCTGTACAAACACAAAATCACCTCAAGCATTCCTGGTCCAACCATTCATGAGAGAATCGTTTTTAAGACAAGTTATAGGATGCTCCCAGGACCTCTTTTTAAAAACGTGTTAGATTGAGCCAAACAATATACAAGGACCAGTAAAGAGCAAGAAGGATATTCAAAGGCATGACTGACAACTGTGAATATTACTCCCATTTACTTTCTGTAGAAATTAGGCATGTAAAATGACATCCGAGATTTTGAAAAGCTCCACCTACTAATTTTAAAGCACAGGGTAGCAGCATGTTGTAATAAATTAGAAAGTATGTCATTCTGAACAAAAGACAGCTTGCTGCAGCCTTATCATAGAAAAATGTCATTGGATATGAATTCATTAAGTTTGTGCAAGCATTTAGTTCCCTTGTGGTGTAAAAGCTGTGGGTTCTGCTGATTGTTAAAAATGTTAAGAAATACATTTCCCAAAACCATAGCAAGAAATACTAAAAATTTCATGTGCATAAAGGCATAAATGGACATAATTTACAGTTTCTGTGTGAGACAGCTGGGCATTTTAGAGTTCATGTAATAGCCCACCGTGATTTAAGACACAGCAAAGATTTTTCCCCATGATCACAGGCTTGCTTACCTTACCTCTTTATCCTCATAAACCAGGGCTGACTTATGCTAACCATTGAAAAGCCATCTGTAAGGGTTAGTATATTACTCTCTCTGAATGACCTGATGTGTGCTGGGAGAATTGCAAAACAGCATGAGGAATTAGGCCCACTTATTATATGAAATATATGTGTTCATGGTAACCTTCAATGGAAGCTAAAGTAGCAGCTGGCATCCAGCTTGACACTTTAAAACCTGCATTTCACTTGTTTTAAAAAGAGAGCTGTAAAAGTTGAATTTCTATCTAGTAGTAGTAAAGGCAAAAGTTAAGCTCCAGAGAGTAACAGAGGTGAGAGTACAGTCTGGAACACGGCTTTTGACTCAAAAGGTGTTGTGCTTAGTTCTCAGGCTATTATATATCCAGAGAATTAGTGTGACGTTACACAGACATGTTTTAATTTTCTTTGGCTCCACGGAAAGCCGTGAGGGTATGTGCAGTTGCCATTGTCCTGAATTTTCTAGCAGTTGAATTGGGAACTGCTCCAGCCACATTTTTGATGCCCTGGACAAAAGCATAGTCTTACAAAGGCATGGCATATATGTTCCTATCTGCTCCTGTGTTTCTGCAGACAGTGAGAAAATGTGGGGTTTGTGTGGAATCTGGGAACACCCTGATGAGGTGTTGTATGCTGTTTTGAGAGATTTACAAGTAGCCAAATACCATGTCAGAATCACACAATCATAGAATGTTTTGGGTTGGAAGGGATCTTAAAGATCATCTAGATACAACCTCCCTGCCATGGACAGGGACACCTTCCACTAGACCAAGTTGTTCAAGGCCCTGACCAGCCTGGCCTTGAACAACTTCAGGGTGGTGACATCCACAACCTCCATGGGTAATCTGTTCCAGTGTCTCACCACCCTCACTGTAAAGAATCTCTTCTTAATATCCAGTCTAAATCAACCCTCTTCCAGTTTAAATCCATTCCCTCTCATCTTATCACTGCAAGCCCTTGTAAAAAACAGCGCAGAACTCTTGAAGAACATGCAAAATAGAGTCACAGTGTAGAAAATTGTTTCACGGGAGTGTAGATATGTGTTCTGTAACAAATGCAAGGCAACGAACCTAGGAAAAGAATAAACCTGAACCACAGTTACAGGGTACCAAACTCAGAACTGCCAGAAACAGTTCACTGAAAAGACCCTGCAAACAGCTGAGAGCATCAATTCAAAATGTAACAGTTGTCAACAGATCCCAAAAAATGTTTGGCATCATTTGTAAAGTTACTGAGAACAAGACAAAAGATGTTATTTTATTGCTATTTAAGATCTTTTGCCTGTGTAAGGTTCCGGTCCCTGCAACTGAAGAGAGATGCAGCACAGCTAAAAGAAGGCGCAATGAAGGCAAGCTAAGATGATTATGGTGATGAGGTAGCCAGTTTATGAGCTGCTTTATGATAAGACATTAAGAAATTTGAAAATCTTGAATTTGGAGAAGTGGATGATGGAAGGTAGGATAAAGATTTACAAATCAAAGTGGATAAAGAGAATTAAGAATTGTTATTCACCATAGTACAATACAGGAGCCAGGGTATAGCCATCAAGGCTATTCAGAGATCAATTTAAAATAGATAAAAGTAATTCTTTACATAGAGGGCAAGGGTAATGAACCTCTGAAATTTATCATAAAAATGAAGCTGTGGCTGTATATAGTGTATCAACAGGTTAAAAAAATGGTTAGACAAAGTCATGGATAACAGATCTCAACGCAGATACCTCTAAATCCTAGTACCATAATCCTGGATGGGTGGAGTATAAGGGTAATGTACTGAAAAAGGGATTAAGCCTCCAAACAACGCCTTTTTGTGTCTCTGTCTGAAACACAATACTGAGCTTAATGGACCATTACTCTGATCTATTTAGGACTTTACTCATTTTGTTACAGTTTCATATACAAAAATTCTGGGTAATAATATAGGACTGCTTATATGCAGTCATAGCATAAATATTGCAGGTTAGAGTAGGAATATTGCCCAGGTGGTTACTCACTGTATATGGCGAGGCATTACCGTGCCTTACAGGTATTTGCTGATTAAAAACTGATTTGGGATTTGGGGAATGCATGCAGAAAATCTAAGCAGCATATATAAAGGAGACGGGAAACACAGCACCCTGTCCATTGCAGGTAAGCTGTTAGCTTCACCCATCCTAGCTCTGGCAAAGAGCAACCATTTGCCTAACAAAGTCATAAGGCTGCAGATCAAAAGAACTGCAATGTGTTCTAAAACACTTCTGAAAAATGGAGGGGAAGACAATTCCCAGAACTGCTACCAGACTGACAGGCGGAGTCTGTGGAAGAAGCCTAAGGACATTCAGCCTTGGTTCCAGGAAAAAGCAAGTATACACACATTTGGGACTTACTGGCTTTGTGAAATACTTTTCTGGAAAACATTTAATTATAAGTAAATATTTTAAGGTGTTCAGAAGAGAGCTTGGTCACTGTATGAGTTATTGTTGTGGCCCCAGATAGACAACAAGGGCCAGGACCCCTGCTTGCTGAGAGATTCACAGCATGTTTTGAAGAGTGATGACCAGATCTGAAGGCAGGAGATAAACATGATTGCAGGTAGAACCAGGTGATGGAGAGAAGCCAGAGGCAGTAGGGTGGGGAAGGCTATAACTTTCTTGATTTGCAGGTGGTTAAGGATACTTTTCAGCAGGCACTGCTGACAACCAGGCTTTGAATACGAGGCCTGATGTTTGTTAACTTTACCCATAACTCTGACTGCTAACAGGACCAGACTGTGCTAGAAATAATTTCTATCCATGAGGTCCACAGACAATATAAATGTAACAGCGAGTAGAGAAAAAGAGATAGACATCCATTATACACATGGAGAAGACAAACACAGAATGACAAAAGAGTTGTCTAAAATAGCACAGGTGTCTCAGCCAGAACCAGGCACTGAGCCCCAAATGTCTGAATCCTTACTTGAACCCTCAAGTCCAGGACTTCTCTCTCATTAACAGTAACACTGTCGTATTAGGCAGGCACATAGCCAGACAGACAAGCTAATACAGTGCCTCTATATAATCAGTCAGTTGCAAGCAGGCATCTGGCATAATCATCTTTGCTTTCCTTTCCTTATGCTTGTTCTCTTCTTTCCCTACCTCCTGATTTCTTCTTTTTGCAGAAAAGCTTTATCATTCTATCTCCAAGGATTAGCTGACACAGAGAACTTCGACAGGACCTTGCTAGCACTATGATGGAGTATCTTTTTACAGAAAAAGCTTTTAATAAGCCCTGCATCTTTCCTCAGTTGTCTCACATATGCAGCTCTTTTTATGTTATCACAAGAACTGAAGAAATGAGTGAAAGGAAAATATCATTCACAGTTTTAATGAAATTTGCCTCAGTAATGCTTGTGCCTATTTGTCAATTTGTGTTACAGAAGGATTTTAGCCAGCCAGTTTACTGGCATTGATGAGTAAGGGTTTGGGAAAGCAAAACAGAGAGAGAGACTGATAGACAGAAAAGTTATATTCACAGCAGGACAATAAGACATAAACTACCAAGTAGGTGGATGAGAAACCCTGAAATTCAAATCAGCCTTCTCTCAGCAATTGTGTCACTCATTCCTTTAGTAAATTTCCTACCCATGTAATTTTCTTCATTTTTTTTTTTTTACCCCATGCTTTCTTCATACACATACATCAATATTCATGTTTAATCTATTTAGTTTTAAAAGGCAAGGGATGGAGGAGGAATTGTAGGGGAGAAATTCCAAAGCTCTAGTCTCGCTGACTTACCCCATCACATTTAGAACAAACAGTAGAGGAAAAAGAATGTCCCAAAGAGTCAGAAAATATAAAAATGTCTGATTTATATGTCCAATTACAGCACAGTCTGTATTTAAAACACTTCTGTCAATCACAAGCTTGAAAGAGAAAAATTTTAAAAAGCACTCCTCCAAAAAAAAAAAAAAAAAAAAAAAAAAAAAAANTAAGGAAGCTACAATTTGCTCACGGATACTTCATGATCTAAGAAAAATGCCAAACTCATCAGACAAATTGTTTGCTGCAAATTATTCACTTGAGTCTAAATTGCTACTCTTCCAGGGAAATACAATAGAAACCTACAACTCTTTGTCATCAGATTTACTCTTTGGGAGTTGCATCATATTCACTGTTCTTAACAAAAAGAGCTTTGTATGACAGCAGTATAAGAGTAACAAAATGATTTTGCTGCCTTTATTCCTTGGTTTTAAATTGTCTTGCTCCGTGTAAGTATTATAAATGTATGGTTCACATACAGACCCTGATGCAGCAGGAGATTTCAATTTTCCTTTCCCTTAGTTAAGCAAGGCTGAAGAAAGATCCTAAAATAACACAAGAAAGACTGTATGGTGAAGGACGTGCTTATTTGCCCTGCTGAACATTGACACATTGACATGTTTTCTAGCTGGTCTGAACTTTACATTCCAAAGGCAAATATTTTTGTCAGTCGATCTAAGCACAGGCAATGTCTGACAAAGGCCCTGTTATTGCTGCCCTTTGAGCTGAAGGAACTCACCAGCCCACTAGAGCACAGTCCTTCCTCCTTGGATATCAGTATTTGGCACTGCATAAATAAATGGTCAAGTAAGCAGCCATGAAAGAAATATTGTAGGAAGCAAAGCAAAAAGATAGAAGAAATAACCTTGCTACTCGAATTAAAATGTAAGGAAGCAGTAAACAAATTATATTAAATGCCTACAATACACTCACTCAAAACACCTAGGTACAAATCCTGAAACCTCTTCTTCACTTGACCCACCCAGAAACAAATGCTTTATTGTTCTCAGTTTGTCTGGCTTCCTCTCCTGCCTGTTATATATGAATACACCCCTACAAGGCAGGGTTTTTTTTACCCCTGCCAGCTGACATTATTATAATGAATAATGAACTTTATATTTCATCTCTGTATCCTTGCCAATCTCCTTCAGCATTTTTGAAAAGGGATTACTTAAGCTGCAGAGTGCTTAGAATGGTACTCATATTTTTATGTTGTGCTGCTTCAGTCCTTTGTCTTGAGATGGATGATTCAAACATAAAGCTCATACCATAAAACGGCGTACAGCTGATGCACTATAAATCTGCACATCTAACAGTGATTAACAGAGATAGGTGTTACAGCCAGTAATTGTATGACAGCTGTTGGTGAAAATAGAGGAAGAAAAAGAGATCTGAGAAACCACAGGGAAGAATCAATTGTGGGGACAAAAGTTGCTCTATATATGTATAAAATGCTAATTATCTGAGTAAGATTAATGGTGGATCACCATTAGAGAATGCCATTTGCAATAGTGAAGACCAGGACAGTCCTTTCTTTCCAGAGAGCAAACACAGAGTGTGTCTTTGGCTGTAACAAAAATACAGAAAGTGCTTGAAAGTATTGGGGTTTTGGATTGTTTAACCAGATAAGTATTTTAGTTTTTCCAGACCTCTCTCCTGACAGGGAGAAGGTTGAAGGAATAACAGCACTTAGGGAGCAAGACTGCTGTCTTATAAATAAATTCACAGCTGCAAGTCTGGATAGATCAAGGTATAACTAAGGTCATGTCCTGCATATGGAAGTATATTCTTAAGCTGTTTCATTTCAAGTTGTCTGAAATACCATTGATATATGGGCATTCAGTTCTGGTTGTGCAGCACAAGCCTGCAGCTGCTGGAGCCAACGTGAAGATGCTTAATAGGTACATGGAGACACAGACTGTCCTTAGCTGGTTTGCTCTTTCTCAGCCCAGAGCTCTCCCTACAATATCTGACCATTTCTGGTCTGATCCTTCTGTGGTAGCTGGTTCCCTAACAAATAGAAATATGGAGATTGAAAAACCTTCACTGAGTCACTCTATAATATCAGACACAACAAATTCTGCTGCTGAGCTCAAGGAACATTTCTTAGGTAATGGTTACCATTTAAAACAAAACAAACCTGGAGTATGTACCATGCACTAAGCAAACCAGCAAGAACGCAAGTTTGTCTTTTGTTTGAGAAATTCAGCTGAAGATATATCATGGATCACTTCAAATTTAAGAAAAAAATAATAATTAAGGTGATTTTTTTAAAGTCTGAAGAGAAGTTTTAAATGACTGACCTGCAGATACCAGTGAAGAGAGTACAGGACTACTTCAACAACTATTTGCATAAAGTGAAGAAGCAGCTCCTGCCTCAGGTGTCCTTTCACATATATCCACACAGTGAAAGAGTGAGAGCTATCACTACCCCACAGCACTACAGTACTCCTTCAGAAAATCACCAAATAACATTTCAGCAAAGCATGTAATGGTAACTTAGAGAAGCTACCATGAAACTAGATAAACTTTCAAACACATTTAGCAAAGTAGTTACATTTTTCATTTCAAGGTAAGTGATAGATAATATACATCAAAGGAAGTTAGTATAGAAAATGTTGTATAAAAGGGAAAAAAAATTCACAAATAACATCATGCATTTTACAGTCTCTCCTCAGCTCTTATTTATCAGCTGAGTTTTGTTTTCTATTTTGAACTTTAACAGCTATCATTTGACACAGCAATAACCCTATAATCTGTCAGGAAAAACATCCTCACAGATCAAAGATCCATAGAGACTAGAGAGAGTTCCAAGCACTGTCCAGAAGCAAAGTGTGAATCTTTTGAATGAAATCCTACTTTGGAAGTATAATTTGCCAAGCAAATTCACACTGCAAACCAGGTTCAGTAAACGCCTTCAGCCATTTTGCTGCCGAGCACACACGGACCTCTTTTCCTAAGGTACAGCAGAGAGCACTGCCTCTTCCCATCAGGTAAAAGGCATTTCTGATGCCTCAAGAATGCAGCTGAGAAAAGCCACAGCTCTGAGCAGTAGCTGTAGATTGGCCAGTCAGAGGGATAAAGTTGCACGCCAGGTCTGAACTGTAACCAGGTCCCTCACAGCAATGAGATACCTGTGTCATGTCTCTTTTATGACCTCAGCTGCATAGGCCTGTCCTTCACAGTTGCCTTTGATAGAAGTATCAGGTTAACATGTCAAAATCAAGCTTTGTCAGTATGGGAGACATAAGCCCTTTCTCTGTGTCAGAGTGGAGGAACCCAATGAACAAACCTTGTGCTGAACGTGACGTTACAGGTGTGTAGATGTGCTCATCGCTTTTGCTCTTGGGACAAAATAAAGGGTGGTATCAATAACCCTTCATACCCACCCTGCATGTCAGTCTTTTCCAATCCACAAAAAGTGAAGAAGCAGCAATGGTGTGATTTTTCATCTCTAACTGCTAGTTTTAGCAAATCTGGTCCCTTCATGCATAAGATTCCTTTCTTTGAACCTGACAGCAAATACATATTTTTCATAGAAGTCTGTCTTTTAATGAAAAAAAACCAAACAAAAAAACCCCCAACCAACCAACCATTATTGTGGATTACATAATGAAACACAATACCCCTCCCAGAAATCAGAGTCTCCAGGATGGGCTCCCAACCACCCTTCCACCTTCTTTCCACCCCTCTACCTTATCCCAGGGTCTGCCTTACATGCAAGGTGAGTTTGGAAGATTGGCAAGGGGAGTTAGAAGCAGAGTGGTTAGTTAGGTTACACAGCAGAGAGGCCAATAGACACACCAGCTTCCAGAGACAGAGACTATCTCATCCATATTTGTGTCCTTGTTTTTATATGTCTCAGCAAGACTGTGAGTGAAGTAAATATCACCATTGTTTTCTTTTCACAGCCTATAATCTACTTTTTTTTAAATTAAAATATTCAAATTAGCCTCAAACCAGCACAACATACATCCCAGGATGTGATTTGCCTTCTGAGCTGAGAGTGCTAACTCTTGGCTCATATTCGCCTTTTCATCTACCCAATACCACCCAAATCTTTCCCTGCAGGACTGTTCTCAATCCCTTAATCCTCCAGCTTGTATTTATACTGGAGATTGCAGGACTTTGCACTTGGCCTTGTTGAACTTCATGAGTTTTGCATGAACTCGCCTCCCTAGCCTGTCAGTGTCCCTTTGGATGGCATCCCTTCCCTTCAGCATGCAAACTGCACCACTCACCTTGGTGTTACCAGCAAACTTGCTCAGGGTGCACTCAATCCTGTTGTCTATGTCACTGTCAAAGATGTTAAACAGAACTAGTCCTAATAATGACCCAAGTAGATGGTTAAGTATTATTTCAACTCACAGATATGTAGAAGGCATGCCTTTACTGATGCTCAGAGTCCTCATTGAGATCCAGTCCTGAAATCCATAGTATCACAGTATCACCAAGGTTGGAAGAGACCTCAAAGATCATCAAGTCCAACCCATTACCACAGACCTCAAGACTAGACCATGGCACCAAGTGCCACGTCCAAACCCGCCCTGAACACCTCCAGAGACGGTGACTCCACCACCTCCCTGGGCAGCCCATTCCAGCAGTCAATGACTCTCTCAGTCAAGAACTTTCTCCTCACCTCCAGCCTAAACTTCCCTGGCATAGCTTGAGACTGTGTCCTCTTGTTCTGTCACTGGTTGCCTGAGAGAAGAAGGTAACCTCCCCCTGGCTACAACCACCCTTCAGGTAGTTGTAGACAGCAAGAAAGTCCCCCCTGAGCCTCCTCTTCTCCAGGCTAAACAATCCCAGCTCCCTCAGCCTCTCCTTGTAGGGTTTGTGCTCGAGGCCTCTCCCCAGCCTCGTTGTTCTTCTCTGGACACGCTCAAGCATCTCAATGTCCTTCTTAAATTGAGGGTCCCAGAACCGGACATATACTCAAGGTGTGGCCTAACCAGTGCAGAGTACAGGGGGAGAATGACCTCCCTGCTCCTGCTGGCCACACTATTCCTGATGCAGGCCAGGATGCCATTGACCTTCTTGGCCACCTGGGCACACTGCTGGTTCATGTTCAGGCGGGTGTCAATCAGCACNCCATTTAGTTTCTCTTTTTGTGGCACCCTCTTAAACCTGAGGTAGTCCTAAATCTGTGTTCACCCCTTTCCTGACTGCCAGACGTTAAGAACTGAATTTGATCACTCCGCAAGCAGGAGACCTCATTCCCGAAGATAACCACTAGAGGTCAGGCAGGACATAACTCAGAGTCAGCAAGAGCCGGTAGGTTCTGCTAAGCCTGCAGCTCGCAAGCAAAATGAGTGATGAAAATGCCACTTCAATAAGATTTAAATATTCGCCACTTCCCATATTAAAAAAAAAAAAAAAAACAAAAAACCCTGTTCATAAAAACTGATATATTCAAGGTAGGTCACAAGCACTGGTGAGAAGAAAATGAAGAGAAAATAGTTTTATTAGATAGAAAACAGGCATCCAGTTAAATATGTATATTCCACATAAATAGGATCCGGTCACAGTAAACATCTCAGTAAACATCTCATTGAGCAGGTGTTCCAATCTACTCAAAGTTTGCTTATCTCCTAGATATTACCTGACACCTGAAGGAGTTTTTTCTACACTGTGTTTTTTTCCAGTTATACAAAAATAAGTCCTAAGTCTCCTATGCAGCTGCTTGAATGTCAGAATTGGTTTTAGGAATCGGGATTTTTTCTGATGAGCTAAACAAAAATTAGTGTCTAATTCTTACCTGTAATGATGCAAACGTGTTTGTGCGACTGCGGCTCACACTGACTTGATTCTTTTTATTAGGAGTAATCTGCTCTTATCATTATGAACTGGGAGTACAGAAATAAGCAGAAAGGTTGTACAAAAAGTCTGTCCTGGTTCCTATGTCCCTACATATTTTATATATGTGATATTGGTCTTTTAATAAGCCTATAGGATATATATGCATAAACAAATACCCATGAATCCTTCAGTTTCCTTAGACTGCTCCAAAACAACAACAAAACACCACCACAAAGACAAGGACAAAAACAAAAACAAAAAAGCCCCCACAAAAATAAAACAAAACCAACAACAACAACAACAAAACACAACCAAAAGAAAACAAAACAAAAAAAGCATGGAAGGTCAAGTGCTCATTAGTTTCCATGACAAGGAATAAGAAAATATAAAGACACAGGAAAAGTCATTGCTTGTCTCACTTTTATTTCCACCTTCATTGCAAAGCCCTGAATTCCATGTCACATATCAGTTAGAAATTCAAAAGTAAGACCTAGTAATGGAGAGTGAATAAAACATCACAGCTCTGCTCACAGAACAGTCCTAGCATGTATATGATGTAATCCACGATTTCCTTTTAAATAAGAACTGTGAGAAAGCACTTTAAGTATTCAATTACTCAATGAGGTGCCATTAGTGATTCTGCTTGTTAACACAGACCATATCAGAACCATAGGACAGATATGGAATAAGGCATATAGTCAGCATGTGTTGATATATCCAGAGAGGATGTATTGACATGCTGCTTCTATAGTCCATCCTCTTTGGCAGAATCAGAGACAGCACATTGACCAAAGGGAGCAAAGCATGGATTATAAGTGACTATGCAAACGCATTACGGATGAGCACAAAGTTTCATAGAATCATAGAATCACAGAATGGTAAGGTTGGAAGGGACCTCAAGGATCATCTAGTTTCAACCCCCTGCCATAGGCAGGGACACCTCCCACTAGTACAGGTCACTCAAGGACTCGTCCAACCTGGTCTTGAACACCTCCAGGGAGGGAGCAGCCACAACCTCCTTGAGCAACCTGTTCCAGTGCCTCACCACCCTCACTGTAAAGAACTTCCTCCTAACATCCAGTCTAAATCTTCCCTCTGCCACTTTAAACCCATTGCCCCTTGTCCTGTCATTACAAGGCCTTGTGAATAGTCCCTCCCCAGCCTTCCTGCAGGCCCCCTTCAGATACTGGAAGGCTACTATAAGGTTCTTCTCGAAGCCTTCTCTTCTTCAGGCTGAAGAGAAATATAGATATTATAAATAGCTATAGCTGCATAAATATTCTGGGCTTTAGAATGGCATCCATTTCTATGTTACTTGAGACTGTAATTTCATGAATCTGCTAAGAAATGAAACAAAGGCGTTTATTAGAATACCCATCGTTAATTAAAAGTACAAACTCTAAGCGGTAGAATCAAGAGAGGTAACAATACAGAGTCTCTTCCATTACTGAGGGTGATGCAAACACTTTGGGAGGCACCAGATAGCATGGTGCAGAGGTAGTCCATGTATCAATAACAAATGGAAAAGAGGAAAAAGGAAAGGAAGAAGAAATTCTTTTCTATATACAGTCTACAAAAGCAGGATATGCTCTGTTTTTGTTAGGGAGTCCACCTTTCAACGAAGTACTCTAATTTTCTTTTTTTTTTTCTCTTTTCTTTTCTTTTCTTTTCTTTTCTTTTCTTTTCTTTTCTTTTCTTTTCTTTTCTTTTCTTTTCTTTTCTTTTCTTTTCTTTTCTTTTCTTTTTTCTTTTCTTTTCTTTTCTTTTTTCTTTTCTATTCTTTTCTTTTCTTTTTTTCTCTTTTGTTTTTTTTCCTCCGAACCTCTCCTCTCCAAACCTCTCCTCTCTGAACCTCTCCTCTCCGAACCTCTCCGAACCTGTCTGAACCTCTCCGAACCTCTCTAAACCTCTCCTCTCCGAACCTCTCTGAACCTCTCTGAACCTCTCCTCTCTGAACCTCTCCTCTCCGAACCTCTCCTCTCTGAACCTCTCCTCTCTGAACCTCTCCTTCCCTCCTTTTCCTCATTAGAAAAGTAGAAATATATTGTTTTCTTTGTTTTATGTAGGTGATTCCTTTTGTAACTTGGGGTGCTGAACTTAGGCTGTTTGTTTTATTATTTGGGTTGAAAGTGGAGGAGTTTAGACAGTGCTTAAAGCACTGGGGAAAAAAAATTGATGAGACTGTTCCAAAATAAACAAGATTTGGAAGTCAGCAGTTGATGTCTCTTCTGGGTGCAAAATCTTGACACCATGAAAAAAAATGGCTTCCCAGGAAATTTTCAACTGACTAAGGGTAAGAAAACCCTAATACACGCTGAAATACACAGTCCATATAGGGAAACTGAAAAGGCTCCAGAGGCAGCTTTCTCTGCTGCATAGAAACTCAGTGCTCAGCAGCATCTTTGCAAGTTTTTCAGACAGAGTTATATTCTACTAAAAGCTGTGACTGTTCTCTACATAAAAAAAGTGAACGTTGTACATAACTGTCTGCTATCTCAAGGCACTGATCTCTATGGAAATGCAAATGACAGCAAAGAAAGGTTTAATTATAAAATGCTTTATTCTGGTTTGACATTTTTTAATACTTTTTGTTCGTTCTATTTCAAGTATTACCCAACCTCTCTAGTTGTTCATTCACCCAACAGAGAAGTTACATCAATTTCCACTCACTTTTCTAACTGTAACTTTCATGCAGTCATCTTCTCTGAATTAGCATTAAAATGCATGAATATTTTTTTTTCTCATTGTATGTCACTTCTACAAAAGGCCGAATTCTGCTATCTGCAATTTTCCCTTGCAGAGTTGGGCAACTTCAAACTTTTTTTCAAAAATCCTAGAATTTCACCTACAGTATTATAATTTAGAATTATCTCTATGCACTTGAGAAAGTTTGATAATTTCATTTAATTTAATTAGAAAATCACATTTTGCATCTCTTTTAGAAGTCAGTTGTTTATTGCTTTAACAAGCACAGCGAGAAAAATTACATTGCCTGTTTCCTCTTTGTTAGTTTCAGTCCCTAATGTGCCCAACTCTCATTTGCTTACTAGCAAAGGATTTCACCTTTGTCAGCACTGCAAAGCCCATACTGTTGTGAAAAAACAAACTGCAACCTATTCAGAATCTTGCACCATCAGCAAAGCTTTGGGCTAAGTTATCCCAGTTGGGATGCTCAACTATACTGAACAGTCCTTTGCTTTGGAAGAGAATCTTGTCACTCACACCAACATGAGGTTTCTGACACTTAACCCTTGATTGCAACTGTTTACTTGAAGGCAATTTCAGCCTTCAAAAGAATAATCAATGATGAGTGATTGATCCTTTCTAGTCATCACTTGCGAGGCTGTAGATTGAGTACTGCTTCCAGTTTTGAGGTCCCCAGAGTTAAAAAGGTATTGACATACTACAATGAGTCTATTACGCAATAGCCAAGATGATAAGCTGACTTAAACACATGACCTACGACAAAAAGCTGAAAGAAATGAGGTGTTTAGCCCTGAGATGACAAAGTTAAAGTGTGAGGAGGAGGGTTTTACTGGCATCTTCAGATGCATCACGACAATGTAGAGAAATGACAGAGCGAAAGTCTTCTGAAGTGGTAAGTATAGGATCACTGGTAACTAAGTTACAACAGGGAAATTTTAATTAGATATAGGGATTTTTGCTTGATTGTTTCATAAAAGCAATAAAACATTGGAACAGGTCACCAGGAACAGTTGTGGTTGCACTACACCAATATATTCAGAACTTAACTGGAAGAGGCAGCGAGCAAACTTATCTAAGTTGGTCCTGCTTTAAGCAAGGATTAGATCACATGATATGTAGAGATTCCTTCTAACCTAAATTATTATGTATTTCTATAATTTTATTATAGAAATAAATGAGCTTATCAGGAGATAATTTCTTGAATTTTCATTTCCTCTTAAAAACTCCTGAAAAGAGAAATAAAGTTAAATTTTTTTTAAAAAGCCATCTTCTCTTGCATGAAGGCACAGAAGTTTTAGTTAATTTTAGTAATGGAGATAGTAATAATGATTTATGACCCATACTCTCATAATTAAAAGGTACAGTACTTAAAAGTGAAATAAATAAACTATAAAAACCTACTAGCATCTACAAATGATACTGAAAGACAAAAGGCCTACAGACAAAAGGGGATCTGCATTCTGTGTTAATAAATATGTCCAGCATGCTTATTTACGGGCAAAACCTCCAAATCATTATTCATCTTCTGATCTTAAGGGGAGTATTTGTCTATGCTGATGCACTCTTTGCTCCAGCTTTCAGAGCCAGCCTCTTCAGCAATTGCTTAACTGGCTGCCAGATCATCTTTACTAAAGTGTTCAAGGAAAAGGCAGTTCCACCCGACAGGAAGATGCATCACGACATAATTAAGTTCTTCCTCATTACCAAAGGCTGGTACCCAAGTTACTGCATGCTTTCCAAGGTCCAGTCTCACTGAGATTCATGGACAAATACCAAAGAACTGGAGCTCGACGTCTGTCTTTGCTTCTCCTGCTATTTCAAGTACCACAACAAATACATTCAACAGTCGTTGGTTTTCCCTGCCTTGAAGTCTTCCTTGACTTTGGGAGAACAAAAGTAACCAACTTTTTCTTTCCATACCTTCTTCTTCAGACACTTCATGTCACAGATAGGCAAAGCAAACATGGTTATATATATTTATATAGATGCTTTTCAAATATTTCCAAAGATTTTCAAAACTTTGGGGGGCAGCTAAGCAGAGGGATGTGTAAAAGCAGTCACTAGTTCTCTAGTTTAAGGATTATATCAGGTGTCGCAAACTCTGTGTGTTTAGTGCTGCATTTTTTTTCCAAACACCTATAACTGCTTTCAAGTAACACAAAACCACAAAAATCTCCCACAAAAATCTGTTTAAGGAATTCATTTGCTGCATTTATTTTACTGGGTTTTTTTCCTTGTATTTTTAAAAATGTATTTTATTAATATGTCTAAGAGTTCTTACATGGACAGACTTCTAGGACTTGGAATTAAGTTTAAAAAGAGGCCTAAAGCAGTACATGCAATTTTTAAGGCACTATGACAGCACCCTACAGTCAGAAAATGGTATGGGCTATAGGGTTTTACTTTTTAATACAAGCATGAGAGATCCAGTACTAGCTGCTAAGTAGACAAAAGCCACCTAGAATTTGGGCCTGAAGCTAACCAGTGAGTATACCTCTAGAAAAACCATGGTATAAAGTAGAAGGGGAGTAACAACCAACTAAGCCATGTCCTTTAGGTAACAACCTGCAGAGGAAGAGGTAAGTGTGAAAAGTTTTTTTTTGCTTTAATGACAAGATTGGATTCATAGACCAGTGAGTACAAATATGGCAACAGTGTCCAGCAGTGTTTTTAAAAAACACTGTCACAATTTGGCTTCTTGATGCATATTCAAGTATCTAAGTAAGTATCCACAATTTTAAATATGTTTTCACCAGACTTACTACCCCGTCATTTAGTCTCCCTAAAAAAAGTTTGATTTAGTTTGTTAAAAAAAAAAATAATAATCCAAACTCATTTATTACTTTTGCAGATGGAAAATTAAGCACTGAAAATTTCATATTTATCCATGTACTGGGAGCATTTGACTAACAATGCAAAGGCACTTGACAAGTTTGTCTTCCACTGGTTTTTGTTCTGTTCCTTTAATAATGTTAGGAAAAGGAACAATGACAAAATCACATGTTCCAAAATCTTCCTAGTTTATAAATGAAATAATTAATTAATTAACCTGATTTAGAAGGTTAGACATTTTTATTTCCCCACATGTAACACTTCAGTTAAATATCATTTAATCCCATTGCAAAAATTTTTGCAATACCCTGGATATTTAGTATTTCTGTGCTTCAGAACTACAAAGAAACCAGAAAAATCATGAGCTGTAAGGCACCTTCACTCCCTTTGCCCTCTTTAAGTTCTATGCCTACATGGTGCAGTGCTTCTCATTAATAACCACAAAGCCACAAAGATGCTCAGGGGCTGGAGCACCTCTCCTATGAGGAGAGGCTATGAGAGTTGGGGGTCTGCAGCCTGGAGAGGAGGCAGCTTCGAGGAGAGCTTGTAGTAGCCTTCTGATATCTGAAGAGGGCTACAGGAAGGCTGGGAAGGGATTGTTTGCAAGGTCTTGTAATGATAGGATGAGTGATGGGTTTGAACTGGCAGAGATTTGAACTGTATGTTAGGAAGAAGGTCTTTCCAGTGACAGTGGTGAGACACTGGCACAGGTTGCCAGTGGCTGCTCCCTCCCTGGAGGTGTTCAAGTTCGGGTTGAATAAGGCCTTGAGTGACATGTACTAGTGGGACGTGTCCCTGCCTATGGCAGGGGGGTTGTAACTAGATGATCTTTGAGGTCACTTCCAAACTTACCGTTCTCTAATTCTATAATAAGAGCATCGCTGACTTTAAAGAGCATCTGCACATCTTCATATTGTTGCCAGACTCGGTACAGTCACAGCAGCACAGCTCTAGCTCCAAGGGGTGCCCAGGATGGCGGTTGCCAAAGGGGGTTAAGCGGCTCCCTGTGAGCAACCAAGCCTGACTCATGCTCTATGTTCCCCAGGCAAAACTTGCGGTTTCAAAAACCAGATGCAACCACCGACTGCCAACGTATTAACTAATTGCCACATACTTCCTTTTATACCTCCCCGCTCATGTTTTGGAATCGTTATGATAATTACTCTCCGAGCATTCTTTGCCTCGGGTTTAGTAGAACGGCTACTTAGGCACTTAGTTCCCCTCAGTGGGCACAGACACTTCAACACAGTTCCCGGGCCCGTTCCGAGATAGGACTCGGTAGCTTTTCGGAGCCCCGCGGAGCTCACAGCGGCCTGCATGCCGCAACGCCCCCGCACACATCCTTCGCAGAGTCCTGGGCGCCGACAAAGGCAGGCGTAAGGCTTGAGTTTTGCAGGGGTACCCTCTCAGCTCGAGGTATGCTCCGCTGCCCCGCCAGCGGGCTGGCGATAAACCAGCGGAGCCTGACGCACACCTCAGCACCATGGCAACCTCCGGGGCGGGGCCGCAGCAACGTGAGGCACATGCACAGCCTCTACTTGCCCTCCGCCGCGTCTCCGTGATCACCGAGACGCTGGCAATGCGAGCATGCGCAGAGCGGCTCCGGCTCCCGTCTCGAGGGGCGCATGCGCTGAGCGCCTCCTGTCCCGCGTGGGTGTCTCGGTGGGGTGGGCTGAGGATCGCGGGGGAGGGGAGCTGAATGGAAACCGGAAGCGGAAGCGCCGCGCGCAAGTAAACCGCTTTTCCCTCGATCAGGCGGATTTTCCCGTGTTTCCTTGTCCCGCGTGTCGGCCAAGCTCCAGCCGCGCTAGCTGCTGCCCCGCCCCGCCAACCGCCGGCAGGCAGCGATCGATCGGCCGCCAGCCGAGGGAGGGGCTCCCGCCCTTCTCGCCGCCGCCCCCGTTGCCTGGAGGTGCTGACGGCCCCTCGTTTCCTCGTCCTCTCGCGTCTCTGCTAGGCGGCCGCTATGTCTGACAAGGAATTCATGTGGGCCCTCAAAAATGGAGACTTGGACGAGGTGAAGGACTATGTGGCCAAGGTAGGAGGCGGCGGCGAGGTCCTGGGATGGGCGAGGCGGCGCTGTGGGCTGAGGAAGGAGGAACGTGCACGGAGCCCTTCAGGGCCCTACCCTCGAGCGACGGGGCAGGGGATCGGCAGGAACTGCGATCTGCCTGGGGACAGACTTTGAACTTTATGCGTGCCAAGGGTCCTGGCGGTAGGGCGAGTTTCCTCTCCTCCTCGCGGCCCTTTTGGTACCTGGGCTTCCTCCCTGTCTCATCCACCAGCCCGCTCCCCTTCTGCCTCTGAGTCGACCCTCGGGCATGCTGGTAAAGTTATTATGTGCACGTACGTTAAACTTCATGGCCTGATTGCCAGCATCTCGTTCCTGCTTAGCTGATTTTGTATATATATGCATATGTGTGGCCTCGGTTTAGTTATCTGTGCCTCAGGGCTCATCCCTAATAGAGTGATGCTAAGCTACCGGGTGTATTGAGGCTTAATTCAGTAACCTTCTGTGAAGGGTTTTGATATCTAGTTAGGATGAACGGGATAGCATCAGTAGACACCTATGTAATGGATGAAGAGTCTTTAGGTACACTGCAGTATTTGAAGGCAGGATTCTGTCCTCATTTGCCTTCAGTTGTCAATGAGGTTTGTGGGACAAGTGCATATGCAAGATTCTGTTTTGGTGAATCCTTAGTGTTCAGGAATGTTGTCTTGTGTTACATCAGAACAAAGGTTTGCATGACATTTAGCTATAATTATTTGGGCCTCTGAACAAGTTAGCAGTTGTCTTTGAGAGCTTGATATGTGCTGACATATCTTGCTGTGATGGCTGAAGTTCTTCCTACTCCAGGTGTCAACTCTGGTTGATAGTTACCCAAACTTATAGTGCTCTTGGCAAAAAGATATATGTGCAAATACTTCCAGCTGCTTTAGTACAAAGTCCAACACCTTAGCTTGAATAGTCTTCTCTGACAGTTTCAGCTAAGCTTCTGAACTTTGCATCAGAGTAGCTGTGCACTCACGTGCTCTGCTTTGTGGAGTGCTATAGATAATAACTGGAAATAATACAATTATCCCACTTAAGCTGCTTGTTAAATGTCATGTACCTACGACTGCATATTAAAGTTGGATGCTTCATTTATCTGTCTTATTTTTTCTCATCTTTGTGAGCTCCTGGAGTGTTTCAGCAGCAGTTTTAGATGCTTGCTACAGCTTTTACTGGGATTCCATATATATCTAGAAAGGTCACTGCGCACTAGTGATTAGTGGATCCTTATGTATCTATTAGAGGCAAAAACTTTGGCATCTTGAGTCAGTTTATATCTATGAGATCACTGCAATACTAATTACAATCCTTGTTTATATTCCCACTTTTCTTGAGTGGCTCCGCAACTTCTGTAGCGAATGAATTTATGTGATTGCTCTTCGCTCGCTTCAGTGCACAGTTGAATATTTGGTTCCATCTGTTACTGAAAGAAGCTTGAGCCAGTCTGGATCATGCTCAAGTAAAGGGGCAGAAGGGCATCATCTAACTGCACTAACGAGGTAAACGTTCTTAAAAGAAGGATACCATCTATGGTTAGGTGCTGATGGTAAAAGAAGCATACTATCCTTGAACAATCTTACATTTTGGAGCTGCATCTAATGCAGAAGGTAAATCTAATCTAGAAGGTAAATAAGCTGTGGGAATTTTCTGCTTATTCGTGAACTAATCTTGTTTGTTTTTTTCCTCACTTCCAAATAGAGTTTGTATCATCAACCGTTAAGCATTCTACTGGTCAGTAACACAAGAAGTCTCATATTTTCAGTCCATTACATTTTCTTGACAGGTTGTGGGCTAGTAACTCTTAGCCTGGTTTCCTGTTGAAATAAAACTAACATGAGTAAGTTTTGAACTGAACGTTTTCTTTCCTAACACTTTAGTTTTTTGGTTATTTTTGGCTAAGTTTTGTAAGGATGCAGATAAATACTGATGGGTTTTGTGAAACTAAATGAAGTAGAGGGTGGTACCTTCAGAGAAGAAAAAAGTAAAAGATTGAGTTTATATTTTACTGCACAACGGGAAATGTACATTGAAGAGAGACAAGAAAACTCTATAAATCCTCTAAATGCAGGAGAAGCCTCAGCTGAAACTTAACATTCTTTGTTCCTAATGTAATGAAAAATGTTAGGGGAAATTATAATTTGATACTCAGAAAAGTGACTTTTCCCATGAATGTTCTCTTTTGACTGTCTTGCTTATCAGTTATATGGCTTCTGCTCCCTGCTGCTTTCCTGTTCTAAGTATGATTTAATGTTCAGGAATTTTACTTATATAAACTTTGCAGTAGTAGATGCTTCCTCTCCCTGTAATGTGGGAGGCAGTCTTCTATATCTTGTAGTTTGCGTTGTCATAAAATAACTTCTTGTCTGTTTTCCTGAAACTTGATTTCCAACTTCTCATTTGTTTTGTTTCTTGTTCTAGTCTTATTTTTTCATTAGTTGACTGGAGACAATGCAGCTTTTAGCTGTCTTGCTGCCAATTAAACATAAAGAGATTGACCTCTGATTTTGTTTCATATCTGAATGTCGGGGCTTGAAATGATAACTAGATGTCTCTGGGCACTTTAAAAATAATAGTATAAATGGGTGTCATCAGTAAGACACTAATAAACTGTGAAAGTTCTCTCTTTGGAATCATTAGAATGTCTTTCTTTCATCACTGATTTGCTTAGTAGTTGCCAAGAGGAAGAAAACTTAGTGGCTCTCAGGCTTCAATTCAAAGAGCATATGAACTTGAAGCACAATGTGAAAAACCTTTCTATTCACTGACATGGTCTATCCTCTTTAAGTAGAGAAAGTTTCTGCTGCTTCAACAGTTAGAGTACAGAGGCAGAAGGAAGTCTCCATTTGCATCTTACGGATTTCTATGTAAAGAGATCTCACATTCTGTTAAAAATACATCAGAAGCTTTCACAGAAACAGTCATTTTAAAGGGTGACAATGAAATAGATAAATGCAAAATGACACTGCGCTGTTGCTTAGCAAAAGAGATCTTGGTGCTGCCAGCCGGTGCATTTGGAAGACGTTATTGGCTTTTACTTGTTAAAAGTGTGAAAGATAATTTTTATAGTTTGAATATTCCTATAAGACTACTTTCTTTTTTGTAAGAAACAACTTCTTAATCTCTACGTTTTGCAGCTTGTAACTGTCAGCTTTTTCTTTATGGTGAGTGTTAATTTCTACTGAAGTACTGTAGTTAGTGTATTACAACAAGTATGGTGTTGTCTATTTTTATAATTATTAAAAAATATTTTTTACTGTAAACTTTTGTTGATGTCTTCCTTCTCAATATAGCCAGCATATATTGGCTCCGGAGATGTCTTTGCAGGAATTGGAGAGATTGAAGGAATGCTGCACTCTTCCCACATACATCCACTCAAATTTTTAAAATTCCCTAAGAAAGCCGAAGCTTTCATGGGAACAGATGAATCAGAAGCGCAGTTAACTGGATGAAGGGGGACCCACGCAGATTTTAGAAATTTGCTTCCCCCGGGGGAGAGAACAGAGGGTTAAAAAGTGTTAGTTAGAAGAAGAGGAGGGTATATTAAACCTGCAGATCTTCTTTATGTGAATAGTGCTTGCTCTTTTGCCTTTTCTTTTGCCTTTTTCAGGCCAAGTGTAAGGTCCTGCACCTGGGTAGGCACAATCCCAAGCACAAATACAGGCTGGGTGGTGAATGGCTGGAGAGCAGCCCTGAGGAAAAGGACCTTAGAGTCTGGGTTGATGAAAAGCTCAACATGAGCCTGCAGTGTGCACATGCAGCCCAGACAGCCAACCGAGTCCTAGGCTGCATCAAGAGAAGCGTGGCCAGCAGAGCAAGGGAGGTGATTCTGCCACTTTACTCTGCTCTCGTCAGACCCCACCTGGAGTACTGTGTGCAGTTCTGGAACCCTCAGCACAGGAAGGACATGGAAGTGTTGGAGCGGGTCCAGAGGAGGGCCACAAAGATGATCAGAGGGCTGGAGCAGCTCTCCTATGAGGACAGGCTGAGAGAGTTGGGGCTCTTCAGCCTGGAGAAGAGAAGGCTTCGAGGGGACCTGATAGTAGCCTTCCAGTATCTGAAGGGGGCCTACAGGAAGGCTGGGGAAGGATTATTTACAAGGTCCTGCAATGACAGGACAAGGGGCAATGGGCTTAAACTGGCAGAGGGGAGATTTAGACTAGATGTTAGGAGGAAGTTCTTTACAGTGAGGGTGGTGAGGCACTGGAACAGGTTGCCCAGGGAGGTTGTGGCTGCTCCCTCCCTGGATGTGTTCAAGGCCAGATTGGATGAGGCCTTGAGTAACCTGTACTAGTGGGAGGTGTCCCTGCCTATGGCAGGGGGTTGAAACTAGATGATCCTTGAGGTCCCTTCCAACCTTACCATTCTATGATTCTATGATTCTATGATTCTTTATCCTTCTTCCCCAGTCGAGTGAGATAAACTACGTAATTGTTTAAAATGACTTCTCTGTTGACATGCACATGTTGAGTTTCCATTAAGCAGTAGATTTCTCAGGCAAAGTATAACTTCTGTTCAGTCACCAGGCAGAAAATTATTGTAAAGATAAATTTGGATCTATAAGAAAGAGGTTACAATAAATGTTCTAAAGTTGATATCCCTCACTTCATGATCTGGTAGAATTCCCTACACAGTTGTTTCCTAAACATGCCACTGTTTACAGTTATGTTAGGTAAATCAACTAGCATAATACTGTAAGATCACAAAATCACAGAATTAACCAGGTTGGAAAAGACCTTCAAGATCATCAAGTCAAATCTATCATCTGACACCTTCTGATTAATTAAACCATGGCCTCATCCAGTCTCCTTTTAAATACCTCCAGGAATGATGACTCCACCACCTCCCCAGGCAGCCCATTCCAAAGCAAATCACTCTCTGTGAAGAACTTCCTCCTAACATCCAGCCTATACCTCCCCTGGCACAACTTGAGACTGTGTCCCCTTATTCTGTCACTGGGTGCCTGGGGGAAGAGACCAACCCCACCTGGCTACAACCTCCTATAAAGTAGTTGTACAGAGCAGTAAGGTCTCCCCTGACCCTCCTTGTCTCCAGACTAAACAATACCAGTTCTGTCAGCCTCTCCTCACAGGGCTGTGCTCCAGGCCCCTTAGCAGGATTGTTGCACTTCTCTGGACATGTTCAAGCACCTCAACATCTTCCTTAAATTGAAGGGCCCAGAACTGGACACAGTACTCAAGGTGTGGCCTAAACAGTGCTGAGTACAGAGGCAGAATAACCTCCCTTGTCCTGCTGGCCACGCTGTTCTTGATCCAGGCCAGGATGCCATTGCCCTTCTTGGCTACCTGGGCACACTGCTGGCTCATGTTCAGTCAGCTGTCAACCAGTATTCCCAAGTCCCTCTCTTCCTGGCTGCTCTCTAGCAACTCTGTCCCCAGTGTGTAGCACTGCATGGGGTTGTTGTGGTCAAAGTGTAGAACCCATCACTTGGACTTGTTAAAACTCATGGCACTGGACTGTGCCCACACATCCTACTTGTCCAGGTCCCTCTGCAAAGCCCTGCTACGCTCCAACAGAGCGACCTGCTCCTAACTTGGTGTCATCTGCAAACTTACTGATGCTGGACTCAATCCCCTTGTTCAGATCATCAATAAAGACTGATGCTGGACTCAATCCCCTCATTCAAATCATGAATAAAGATATTAAACAGAACTGGGCCCAACACTAATCCCTGGGGCACACCACTAGTGACAACTGCCAACTGCATGTGGCACCATTCACCACCACTCTCTGGGCCCAGCCATCCAGCCAGTTCTTAACCCAGCACAGAGTGGCCCTGTCCAAGCCAAGGACTGCCAGCTTGTCCAGGAGTTTGCTGTGGCAGATGGTGTCAAATGCCTTGCTGAAGTCCTGGTGACTACATCCACAGCCTTCCCCACATCCACCAGGCAGGTCACCTGGTCATAAAAAGAGATCAAGTTGGTCAAGCAGGACCTGCCCTTTTAAATCCATGCTGGCTGGATCTGATCCCCTGGCCGTCCTGTAGGTGCCCTGTGATTGCACTCAAGATGATAACAAACAAAAACAAATCCCTAGAGAACCTTTAATCACTCAGCTAGAAAACAGCAGCTACTTTTGTATCCTTCACAAAATTGTGAAGGAGTATAAATGATGTCTGAATATGTATCTTGACAAATGAGGAAAACTTGACCACTCTCAAACTGGAGAGACTCAACCAAAACCCCATTGTTTAAAAATACTGTGTTTGAAATAGAGGTAACTGTCAAGGTCTGAATGTAGTGAGAAAGAGAAAATGAATATGTTTGCAAGAAGAATTTTAAAAATGGGGAAGTAAACAGCTTTTAGTTTTTGAGGGATAACCTCTATTCTTTTGTGTATCCATTGAAATGGCTTCTGCTCCTCCAGGAGCAAACTAAATGAAAAGAAGCGAATGCTTTTTATATATGGGTGGATTACTTCAGTTACAGATTAAATGAGGCTGGTGCTGGTCTCTTCTCACAGGTAGTTGGAGATGGAACAAGGGGCAATGGCCTCAAGCTGAGACTGGGTAGGTTTAAATTAGATACTAGGAAAAAGTTTTTCGTGGAGACAGTGGTCAGGCACTGGAATGAGCTACCCAGGGAGGTGGTTGAGTCACCAACCGTGGATGTGTTTAAGGGTCATTTGGATGTGGTGCTTAGAGCTATGGTTTAAGATGAATCTTGTAGAGTAGGGCTCTAGGTTAGACTTGGTGATCCTGAGGGGCTTTTCTAGCCTGGATGTTTCTGTAATTGAAATTCACCTTATTTCACTATCTTGAATGCTAAAGTGCACTTCATATTATGGCTATGTGTGTTGCCTCTGGTTTCCAAACTGTTTCCTGCCCTTAAGTGACAGGAAATCTGAAAACCCAGCTGGGTTGCCATGCAATGTTACCAGGTATACCTCAGCAGTTTGTCCAGGGAGCCTATCAGGGCTGGCACCAGGGAGCTGCTTGCCACTTGCATATCTCTATAGTGTAACTCCTTGGTGTTATGCCAGTACTTACATACTGTGTGAGTTTTTCTTTATCTCTCTATTGTAGGTCTTCTGCTATTCTCTATTTGTTTTACTGCTTACCTTCTATTAAACTTGGTGTTCAGTTTGTGTTTTGTGAATTTGAATATGGTGACCTAAGCCTTTCTTTTGTGAAACAAGCTGCTTCCTTTTGCTGTTAGCAAGCTCCATATTAATGGTTAGAGTTACTGTTAGTGAAAAAGCCATGAATGTGCTATAAAAATGCTCAAAAGAACACAGCATGGCAGCTGCTTTTTACTAGTGGGAACAATGGGATGTATGAGCTTGATGAAAACCACCTTTTCATGGTGGCTAATAAATTTCCCCAGTTTGATCTGAGAGAGTCGTGAGGATGTGACAAAGAATTAGTCACAAATATTACTGGTTGGTGCATCTGTTAAAATAACGTCTAAGAACAACATGGAGTAACAAACTCACTTGTAATCTTGGCATTGTGATGTACGACTTACTGACTGACTGAATGTCCCAGAATTCTCAGAACTGTTATTTATGTAAAGGTGCAGATGTAAATTATTCTGAAGCCTTTTTCATCTGAAATGTAAATAGAGTTCATGATAAAACCATAGAATCACAGAACATTAGATATTGGAAGGGACCTCCAGAGATCATGGAGTCCAACCTCTTTGCCAAGGCAGGAGTTCACACAGCAATGCATCCAGGCAGATTTTGAAAATCTCCAGAGAAGGAGACTCCACAACCTCTCTGGGCAGCCTGTGCCAGTACTCTGTCACCCTCACTGTAAAGAAGTTTCTCCTCTTGTTAAGGTGAAACATTTCTGTGTTCCAATTTGTAGTCATTGCTCCTTGTTTTACTGCTGCTGACCAGCAAAAAGAGATTAGCCTCATCCACTTGTCACCCACCCCTCAGATATTTGTATACATTGGTCAGATCTCTTCTCAGTCTTCTCTGGACTAAACAGCCTCAGGTTTCTTAGTTTCTCTTTGTAGGTGAGATGCTCAAGTTCCCCAATCATTCTCATGGCTAATCTGGAACTGCTGAATGTGGTAGTATCTTGCTGAGATGCTGACATTTCGCTTCTGATTGTTTAGTTATTCATTTGGCTTCTGTGCTCTGAAAGTGTTGGTGGCTTTAAGAGATTCCCTAAGTGCATGACTCATGTCTGACTTTGTCAAACAATAAGAAATGAAGTACTTCCTTATTTCCTTCTGTTTGAACTATTCCTAGTATACTGACTTAGAGTTCTGTGTCTAATTGGTGTTAGCTGCAAAAAGTAAGAGACATTAACATCAAATTTTAGTAAGATAATGAAGTTATTTTTTATCGTTGTTGAAAGTTTTACTAATATATTCCTTTTACTAATATATTCCTTTTCCTAAATTGAAAATGGATTCAATCTCTGTTGAAAAGATGTCCTCTTTTGTCCAAATTTGTGGTATTTAGCATATGCATTACTAAGTATGACAGTACAAATTTAGGAGTAGGTCATGAATAACAAGCAGAGAATTCAATGCAGTGAGGAAAATATTTGCCTGTAGTACTGCAACTTTTTTCTTCCTACCCTCCCTTATTCTCAGTTTCCCCTCTGGTATTAGGTCTGTCTTTACTACATGCTTCTTTTTAAAGCCTCTCTCTTGTCTTCCAATTCAGTTAGTTAATCTTTATTTCAACAGGAGAGCATACAGAACATGAGTGAAGCTTTCTAAAAGTCCTAGAGAACAGTTCTGCAGTGGTTTGTGTTTAGTATCCATTTAGATTAGTATATGGAAAGTTGTGTTAGTTGTGAAGGTTATGTTCGCTTGGCTACTCTGGAATTTGTGCGTCATGCAAGCTACATAAGAAAAATACTGAAGGAGTGCATCTTGTAGCAGTGTAAAGATTCATTAATAAGGAATCCTCTGGACAGATCACAACAGACCAAACAACTTCTGTATGCCTGTTCTTACTTAGCTGTTAAAATACCAAAACCTGAAAGTCAAATATTCTACTCAAGTTTAACTAGAACATGGTGGACTCAAAAATTCAGGGTTCTCAAGTCCGCAAATTTTATGCGATCGAAAGGCAGGTGTAGATGAGAGGTCAGAAAAGCTAGTTTTGCAAAGCTACAGAAAGCCAGGGGATGTAGAAAAGTGTACTGCTTAACTCGTGTATTAATTTTGTTTGTTGAATATTTGTTTCCAGATGAGTGTTCTTAGCAGGCTTTTTATAGTTATACGCTTGTTAGAGCTTCTGAACTGGGAGTCCAGACAAAAGTGTGAACAAAGTTAGTCCTCTGTACCTAATTTGCAAGCTTCCAAAGTTTGGGGTTTTTTAATTTTTCTTTACCCTCTAGCAAGAGCTCCTCTTTAAATGTTGTATTTAGCAGCCAATACAAATCTGTAGAAAGAGGCAGTTGTTATTTGTGTAGACAGATCTCCTATTATTAGGACAAATGCATTAACTGGAATTAATAAGTGCCAATAACTGCCCAGTCGGTTATGCAACAGTTGTTTATCTTAACAACCTGCAGTTTCAGCAGTTTTGAACAATTAATCGTTTTTCTGCTTTAGCTCATTATGAGGAGGGGTAAGTACAAATTAGCACAGCTCATATTAAAAAGTGCTTGAAATATTTATTAGATGCTGGATGCGTATTGACTCTTGTTACTGCAAATTGAAAGTCCGTGTCGATTGTGAGCATCTATGGTAAATTCTGCAATCACATGCCAGAGATGGAGAGGGAGACAATACTTTCCTTGAAATGTTTAAGAAACTAGTACATGCATTGCTGTCTGGTACAATTAAGATCTGTACCTCTCTGACTTGGAAAGCAATCAGTATAATAAATTCCTATTGAAAAAGCTACAGTTCTTGTCTTTATACTCAGTTTGACTAAAATGTACTTATGTGTGTTTGGGCTTTTTCAGTGGGTTGTTTTTGTTTTGTTTTGTTTTTCCAAATAAAGGATATCCTTAATGATATCCTGAAAGCAGAGCTGAAATCCTGATGAGGGAGAGTAAGAAGGGAAAGAGAAATATGGTCTTGTAAACTCATAATGCATATGCACATGAATATGGTTTTGAAGTAGCTTGAGGGACTTGGGGTTTGGTGCTTTCTAAACTTGCATTTTTATGGTCTCTTTTTGCGTGTGTGTGTTTAGTGGAATTCTGTACAGATACATAATATGCCAAGGGTTATTGAACTTCCAGAAAGAATTTTTATAACTTTCTTGATGCATCAAGAATTAAAGTATAGTCTAGATTGTTTTACAGGTCTTTGCTTATATATATTGCTGCTTTTCTCACTGGTTACAGACAAACAGGGAAATGGTGAAATGATTTTACTTAGCCTTTAGGTATGCTTTGAAAATCAAACAGGGTAATTGCATGCAGTGGGTAATAAGCTGAACAGACCAAATCATCACTAGAAAGGTGTTCTTGAGATTTGCTTGTCATACTTCCAGCCAAAGTTCAAGAAATATTCTAAAATATATCTAATTATGGGACCAGTTTATAAAACAGAATTGTGTGCTCAAGAGTTTCTTTTAAGCTAACATCAAGACTCGATAATTATCGTTGAATGACCTGATACTTTCTTTCCCCAAGCACCAGTAATTTATAAACTTGCTCTTTAATACACTCGTGGTCTATAAATTAGTGATTAGCTTCAAGGAGGAAAGATGAGCCGGAAGGCCATTTGCGATGAAAGATAGAACAGTCTGTAGAACAGTTACCATCAGAATCTTTCTTCCAAACTGATGGGCTGGTGATGCACGTATCATAGGCCATTAAGTGTTTCAGAAGATTTTCATGCTTGTGCAAAAATGCTCCCAGTACTCAATTCAGACAAAGAAATTGGGAGGAAGAGGTTGTATAAAAAAGAAGAGTTCCTGTGAGGTGAGCTATGCATTTGTATATATGCCCTATATGAAAGGTTTCGTAGGATGCTTTGTATTCAAGTGAGGAATTTGGAGGAATGTTTTTTTCCTTAAACTTCTGACTTCTCAACAACTTTAAAGTACAATGTTAACTCATTTTTTTTGCTAAAGCAATGAATATTTAGCATGGCATTTTACCTATAATATAGAATATTAATTATTTAAATTATCTTTAGCTTGGAGATAGTAACTCAACATTAATTTAATTTCAAACTATATTCCTTTAATTAGATTATAACACAAAATATAGTCTTCAGTTCTTGTGACGTATTAGCAGACTGCAGAAATTCCTGGTGAAATCTGGATAAAATAGCTTAACTTTTGTAGATGGACTCTTTGAATTATAAAAGT
Organism: Eubucco bourcierii; assembly: GCA_013396675.1. Taxonomy (NCBI): domain Eukaryota; kingdom Metazoa; phylum Chordata; class Aves; order Piciformes; family Ramphastidae; genus Eubucco; species Eubucco bourcierii. The sequence continues at coordinate 220,797 of VWZE01010908.1, forward strand.
ATAATATCAATATTGGTAAGTTCTAATGGAAGTATTATAGTGAAGCTGAATACTCCCGAGTGTATAAAATTGCTATTCTGTGGATGTTCATGTGCGGGGGGATTTTTAAGTATACATTGCTTAGAAAACAGTGTTTGTTTTATAGAGCTAAAAATAACTTTTCTGATAATTTTTTTTTTACTTCCATATGTTGTTTGGTTTTACATGATTACAGTCATCAACTGCTCAGCATGCCAACAAAAAATTGTGTTAAGGCAGGAGACTGGTAGAACTCATTGATACTGCTTTTGATTTTTTATATCATAGTATACATTGCTGTGTGAAGAAAATATATGCTCAATGTGCACAAGAAAATAATGCCTGTTCATCTTCTATGAAAACTTACTTAGAAGCTAAGCTTCATTGCTTTGGGTTTGAAAGAATAATTGTTCTTGCCTTGGACATGTACTTTGTTCAGACTTAGAGAAGCAGGTCATCCGTATGATGCCAAGCCCCAATGGTAACATTTAAATTTGGTATTTTTTTTAACTATAAGAGTAATTTTTGGGAGATAGACTCATCTTCCTGTTAATCTTCTCATATCTCATGGCAAAGTGCAACCTTAACTTTTAGAATGCACATTTATTATTTCATGTGGGTGTTTTTATTATTGCTAGGTTTTAAGATTATGCCTAGAAGTCAAAGTATCAGTCTGGCATCTATCAAAACTGAAACCCAGTAGCTGGCACCTACTGTTATCCTAGAAGGAAAACAGTTACTTCCTCTACATTCTTTGGACAGCATGTAATGAGAATTTTAATACAGATGTTGATTTTGGGCTTCTTGCAGTACTTGAAAATGCTTTAATTCAGAGATAGCAACTAAATGCAGATTGGATAGTAATGGCTTTTATTCTTTGCTTAGCTAGCTGACTTTTGGAGCAGCGATCTAATGATGGAAACCTATTACTAAACCTTTTGAGTTGCTTTATCTGTAAACTTATTTTACTCTAAAACAAACTTAGCAGCACCAAGGAAACAAAACATGGTACAGTGTGTTCTTCTCTTCAAACTTACTTTCAAAATTCCATGACTAGATAATCTGTTGTGTTAAGCATAAGTGTGTGAAACTACATGAACAGGTGTTTTGTACATTTTTCTGTTTTGTTAGTGTCTCATCTCTTGTCAATCTACTGATGGCATAATACTGAATTACTGAGACCTCATCTGATTTTTGGTTTAAGTATGGTTGATGTCTGCTGTTAAGCAGATCATCTGGCATCCATGTGGGCTGGAATATTTTCTGCTTCCTATACACTTAGAGTGAGTATCATCCTAGTCAGTGAAAATGCAATGATGTTGAAACATGGAGTCTGGCTAATAACTCCTGGAGAAAAATCTATTTCAGGCCAGTGCAGTGGTGCCTGTGAAAATGGGCACTGTGCTGTATTCAGTGGGTACAGTATGCAACACATCTCTTTAGAGTGAACATTGGTTTTATGTTGTTAAGGTATACAGCTGTTAGATCTGTTTGTGATTCCTTAAGAACTAATGGTTAAATGGTTTTATTTTTGGTTGTTCTTCCTGTATTGTGTCTGAGATAAACTGTGGTGCTAAAACTAAAGCATTTTAACTTCAAATCCTTCCTAAGTGGAGGTAGTTTAGGGAGTATACCTGACTGTCTACTGTTTCAGTCCATGATCTATTTAGCTAATTTACCACACTAACATTCATCAGTTAAAGTAGTGCTTTGTACACAGAGTCTGTTATTAGAAATTATAATACCTTTGTCTGCAATAGCTTAATGCTGTCAGAAGTAGTTCACTGCCATTGCTGAGCTGTTGCATAAGGAGTTGGTACTTTTGGACAACTTTTACTGTAAATTGCTCCCTTCGTTCCTGTTTCATCACTTATGCAAATAGTGAGTTGTTTCTACTACTTCTCATTCAAGTCTTAAATTAAGGATTGGAGGGGTGGGGGGATAACAACTTGTTTTCAATAATGCAGATATTTGACATATCTCTGAAGCTGGGACTGTAGCACAAGTTTCTAGAAGCTGTAGCTAGGAAGTGGTAGGTTCATTACTGTTCTACAGAACAAATAGTGTATCAGGTTTGTTTGTCTTTAAAAATGCTGATACAACTGAAGCACAGATGACTCAGTAGTTCAATTTATTTAGGAGTTGTTTCTGGAATAGTATTCTTTTGACTAAGACAAAGGGCTTCAGAATGGTGGATAAGCTAGATACTTGTTTACTGCTTACAAATAAAACCTGAAAATTATGTCTGTTAGATACCTTTCTGTTGACTTAAGCCAAAATTGAGTGCAGGAGTGATTATAAAATCTTTTCAGAGTACTTTAAATATCATCTCAAGATAGACATAATGCAGCAACAAGTTCATTAATTTTCTTAACTTCTATAGTCCAAGTATTGGTGCTATCATTAGCAGCTGAGGTCTCTGTCAAAGTAGAGAATTGTAAAGCAGATGCAATAGATCTGCATGGTCTGCTGCAAAATGTTAGCTAGAGAGACTTAGGCTATCAGAACGGATGCAACTTTTTGATAAGGTGGTTGAGTGTCTTTTATTGGAAGTGCTATGCTGAAATCTTTGAATAGCCTTTTTTACAGCTTTTTAAATACTGAAGCTCAGATGGATGTGGCAAGCAAAATTAATAAAAACCCATTAGATATGCATCTAGAACAGCAATTGCTGTTGATGTCTGCAGCCTATTCCACAGAGCTGGAGCTTTTTGTATTCAAGAAGTTCTCTTCTCACCATGTTAACTTGATTGTGCTTTTTCATCATCATAATCTACAGGATTTCTTGTTTGCTATTTCTGTTTTCTTCAGTAAGGTGTGATACGAGGAAAGTGTAAAGACAGCTTGTCCCAAATTTTCTCCAAAGTGTGAACAGTAGGAAAGACAGCTTGGAGGAAACTCCTTCTTGCTCCAGGATATGAAATTTAGAAGATGGGAAAATAAAACCTGGCAGTGTTTAAAAGGCATTATTAAATATCTCTTACTGTGAATAAAAAGATAATCAGGATGAAGTTTTAACTAATGGAGTTGCTCTCAGTTGTTAAACAAAAACCAGAGAACTTGTAAATCTTCTGAAATTGTCTAAGTGGAAAGCAGTTATCCCATACAATAAATCTAGGTTGTTTGCTTCTGTTCAGTTGTCCACAGACAGCTGTGGTTCACTCAGGCTGCAGTTGGAAAACTACTGGGATGGTCAGAATTTGCTGAACCACTGAACAACAGTAGCAGTAGTCTCTCTGTGGCAGGCTCAGTGAGATAACATTATGTCAATTTATTTCATAGTTGGAAAATAAGCGTTTTTCCAAAACATAGACAATTTAAATGAAAATTTGGATACTGCACAAAATTTTTGCTGTTACCATGGGAAACTTCCTACTTGCAGTTATAATGAGTTGATTTCTCAGCTTTGACAGGGACTTACTGCTAGCTTTAAACTGAAGAAATCTGCTTCAAAATCATAAGCAATTCAAAAGTTGCGACACCTCATCTTCTTTCTTCCATTTCTGCTCTTTGTACTTAACCTAGCCCTTGAGTTGTTAGTTACTTGTTCCACATGCTCTTACGTTGACAGTTGACCAGGAACAACAAAAAGATAGAGACAAGAAAACTTGAGACTCAAGGATCTTGCTGAGCAGAACATATAGAAAACTGTTGCTTCACCTTAGGCAGCATTTTGCATTCTTTTGAGTTGTTTCTTTCAAAGCACCAGGTTGACTGGAAATGTGGCATTTGGCTTTTTTCATCTGCTCTGCCAAGTTCTTAGTTCTGCAATATCCGAAGCATCATATGTCAACAGTTTGAGGTTTTTTTTCTTCTTACAGGAAAGTTTAAATAACAGTCTACACTGGCCTTTGTTATGAGTCATTTGAATTGTTCTTGTTTCTAATTAATCAAAGTGGACAGGAACGTGGAAATAGCATGTTAGTCTAGGGTTATGATAAAATACCCAAAAGATTATAAAAAATATTCTCTTGTCTAAAGTACTAGACTAGTGGCTCTTATATTGAAATTTGCATTAAGACAGTCCATGTGAGGATATTTAAAACTGCTTGCAGATATTTTACCTCTCTGCTTTACCCAGCAGAAACTACTTCATTCTGATGCTCCATTACAGTTGCTATGACAAAATGTCAAGAGAAAATGCTATAACCAGCATGGAAGAAGAGATTAATTTATTCTCCCTGCTACTGAGAGGTGGCTTTGAGTAGTGTTAATTTTAACACTTGAAATCCAGAAGCGAAAGCATAAGAGGCAACAGTTCTGGATGGAATGTGAGAAATTCCAGTTAAGCGAAAATTTTTCACTGGGAGGATGATCAAGCACTGGGAAGGGCTTATACCTAGAGAGCTGGTGGAATCCTCCATCCTTGGAGGTGTATGGAACTCATTGGGTAAATGTGCTGAGCAGCCTGATCTGATTGGAGCTGCTTGGAGCGGATGTTGAACTAGGTAACCTCCAGAGTTCCCTTTCAGCTTTCAGCAGTCTGCGATTCTGTGAGTCAGACTTACAAGTTTGTAGTCCTTATATTTTTAGATTATTAGTCAGTTCTCAGGAAGCGTGGTGGTTGAGTTTTCTCTCATTACTGCCAGTGTTTGTGACCCATGGATTGGTTATGTAAGACTGTCATTTTAGGATTTTACAGTTACAGCAAGTAGAATTATGGCAGAAGTTTTTATTTTATCTACCTCACAAGTATTTTACATATTGTGGAATGATTGACCTTGAAGAATAAAAGTATGTTTTCATGCTGATTCTTCATTATTGCTTTTAAGGACTCTTGAGTCAAGATGTTTAGTTCTGTAGTACTAGAGAAGTAACTTTGGACAGAGCTGACATGTGAGAGCAGTAAACAATTGAAGAGTCTGAGCATACAACTGAAAGGAACATAGGTTAAGCAGTGAACTTTGTCTTAAATCCTTCAAATAGAATCTTCCAAGAGTGCAACTAGAATTACAGAGAGAGTTACATGTATGTTGTTACCTTTTTATTGTTTGTTTGTTTCTCTGAAATCTTCCCTAAAATGGATTAATGTGGAAACCTATAGTGAAGGATGAAGGGCTATGACCTGATTAAAACTTGGATAAAAGAAAGAGGAAGATTAACACACATTAGTTTCTCCACAACCCCACATCCTCATTGTGGAAATGCAAGACTGTCTGCTAAACAGCTTGAATATATGGCTAGTAATTTATAAGGTGGTTTTTTTTAAGGCGTAGTTTGTCCAGTCTTGCTCTCCCTTCAGAAGGCTAAGGAATAAATTTCTCTCATTTGAAAAGCAATTTCAAAGACCAGGTTATCTCTGTTCCACTACAAACATAAAACTTCCTCTTCCAGGCAAGTAGTTGGATATAAAAACTACAAATTAGTTAGACTGAAAGGAAATATTTCATTCAGTGGATTTCAGTATAGTTTCCATTATGGCAAAGTATGTCTTCAAATTGTATCTAACAGCATAAATTACAGTTTACTGCTGACCATGGTATTTTCAAAATATATTTTTTTACATTTCACTATCATTGTTATGTGGTGTACCAAAGCTTGCCTAGCTGTCTACTAGGAATTTATTATTTTTTTTTCCTTAAAAAAACCCAAAACAAATCTCATGAAGATGAATATAGAAATCAGACATTACACCGAATTTCTAAATTTCATCTGCTTGTTTTTAAATGTTTCTTTTCACATAAAACCAGGAGTGCCTTGGGTTTTAGCGGTTTTGTTTTTGCTGCACCGTACACTTTAAAGGGAAGAGCATTGCTAATGTTTCACAAAGGAATATTACACAGGTGATCCTTCTGGTGTAAAGGCCATGCACTGTGATGTGACAAAGAAACAAAAAGGTAACAGTACCTAAATTTTACTTTTCTTCTGTCTGGACATATTTGCCCGTTGTTCCTACACCTGAAGAACATCAGTGCTCGAAACCTGAGACACTCTTCGTTTCCACAAGTTGAATTCTTTATTGCCATAGATCTTGTTGGAAGTACTTTTGATGAACTGTCTCGCTTAATCTCTGTTCAGTCAAATGCAATCACTATGAACAAAAGCCTGCAGGGAAGATAGCAAATTATGAAGGGCTTGGAAGTAGTATACTCAGTTTGTGGTACAGTGTTCCAAATATTTCATCCATAGGACTTTGTTTTTTCTTCATAGAAAGAGGAGTTTTCACTCTTCTCATTTCCCACACTGACAACAAAGTTACTGCTATATTTAAGATGTCAGAGTTACCTAATCCTCTATAAGAAAGTCATCTTTTGTATGTGGATAGGTGGATGTAATGCAACAGACTATGAAGTGAGTTCATCTTTTTGCAAACTAATGGAGACAGGAATTACACAGTCAAGAAGCTCCTGTAGGATATTTTTCCACACTCTAAAGATATCTGATTTTATGGAATCTAGTTTTATTCATTGAAACCGGAATGAAAAGAGTGCATGAAATGGAGAGATGAAGTTATTTCTACATGACAAGTACAGATGGAGATATGAAGTTGTTTCTAAATCTGAAAGAGCATTTTAATGCCACCATTATTACAGATACTGCTCTAGTAATATAGTTAGCCTACGCGATAAGATTTAATGAGGTCACAATTTTCAGTTTCTATTCTTGAGACAGAACTGTAAATCCCAGCTACTTATTTATGGTGTGTTCAGGTGCCAAGTGGTGAATCAGATGAAGGAATAGATTCAGCTAGAAAGGAGAAAATGATCAAGTTGATTTCTGATGCTGATGTGGGAAGGATCAAATAGGCTAGGAGCAGTGATACTGTAACTGCTACACAGGAGAAAATTGATAAACTAATGAGGAAGCTGTGACATTAATACCATGACAGTAGTGTTTTAGAGTGGCACTATTGGTAAATCACAGTGCCCAAGTGAGCAGCTGGCTCAGATTTGATTTCAGTTGGGGGTGCCACTGCAAACTAAGCCTGTGATTGAAATACATGGATTATGCTGTAGGGGTGCTAGAGTGGCACTAGATCATTTGGTTTTAAATGTTGATGCTTTTGAAAAGTGGCAGGATAGACCAAGGAAGTGGGAAAGGATAGACTAAGGGAGGCATGGAATGCAGTCTGTGTCATAAACACAAATACAAATACAGGCTGGGTGGTGAATGGCTGAAGAGCACCCCTGAGGAAAAGGACCTTAGAGTCTGGGTTGATGAAAAGCTCAACATGAGCCTGCAGTGTGCACATGCAGCCCAGACAACCAACTGAGTCCTAGGCTGCATCAAGAGAAGCTTGGCCAGCAGGGCAAGGGAGGTGATTCTGCCACTTTACTCTGCTCTTGTCAGACCCCACCTGGAGTACTGTGTGCAGTTCTGGAACCCTCAGCACAGGAAGGACATGGAAA
>VWZE01010908.1:228334-240748 GCA_013396675.1 Eubucco bourcierii
CTGTGCTAGTGGGAGGTGTCCCTGCCTATGGCAGGTGGTTGGAACTAGATGATCCTTGAGGTCCCTTCCAACCTTACCATTCTATGATTCTATAAAGCTTACTGGAAAGGCAGAGACCTGTTCAAGGACACTGTCAGTTTGGTGTAGTTAAGTAATCTCTCTGGAAAATAAGGAGTGTTAGAACTTGCAATTTATGACTAATCTTGTTCAGCGAACATTTTCAATAAGCTGATGTTCTAATGTGTGTTAGGCACAAAGTGAAATCTAATTCATTCTTTTAACTAAGGCTGCAAAAGAATAAGGAGTTAAATTTGTCGTAACTCATTCAAGGCAGCTGTTAAAGTGTAGAACACTCCAGATTACTCTGGAACATCCAGCAGGTGTAACAGGAAGTCAGCTTGGGTGTCAGATACAAAAAAAAAAAAAAAAGAGAGAGAGAGTATGAAAAGTGGAATTGTGGGTGTCTTCCTAGATTCTGCAAGGATGGAATTGAAAAAAGCCAAAGCCTGACTAGAGTTAATCTGAAAAAAGACTGAGATGCAGCCAGATATTTTTGTGTAAGTATATTGACAAGAGAATTCAGAGCAAGGAAAATATGCAAGACAGAGGGCAGTGGTAAAGTTAAATTCAAGAGTAATTAATTTTGACAGTACTTGCTTAAAAAGCAATATGGATTGAATCACTTGTTTATTGGAAGTAGGTGATAGTCATGTTTAGAAGATGCTATAACAAAACCTACTATCAGTTACTTTAAAGGCAGAGAAAATTCTTCCAAATATTTAGAAGGTTTTATTTTCCTGTTCTTCACTGAAAAGTTCATAGCTAGATTTCAGTTGTGGCTTATACTTAAAGCCCTAATTGAACATTCTGCTGTTACCCATATACGTGAGTTTTCTAAATAGGACATAAATCAGCGTGCTATAGAAATCTGATTTCATGCTGTCTTGTTTAGTAATCAGACGTTTACAGAGAGGCTTTTCTTCACCTATAATTAGATTTTATTAGAGGGGATTAAAGCAGATACCTGCTAAATGCTGGTTCTGATGTTCCATGTGTTGAAATAGTTTTTAATGTTCTTGTATAGGTCTTTGATCTGTGAAAAAAACATTACTGAGGCAGTTTATGCCAGATGTAGTCTTAAAGGTTGTTAAATAAGTGATCGTATGTTTTTCAAGGGCAATTTCTTTTCTGAGGCTTCACATAAATATTTGGACAATCTTTAATAAGGGGAAATCTCATTGCTCTCTACAACTGCATGAAAGGAGGTTGTACCCAGGCAGAGGTTGTTCTCTTCTCCCACACACCCAGTGACAGAACAAGAGGACAGTCTCAAATTGTGCCAGGGCAGGTTTAGACTGGATATCAGGAAGAAGTTCTTCACAGAAAGAGAGATTGTAGTTAGAATGGGCTGGCCTGGGAGATGGTGTTACCATCCCTGGAGGTGTTTAAAAGGATGCTGGATGAGGCACTTAGTGCCATGGTTTAGTTAATTAGAAGGGTTAGGTGATAGGTTGGACCCAATGATATCAGAGGTCTTTTCCAACCTGGTTAATTCTGTGATTCTGTGATTAGTGAATGTGTTGATTGACTGTAGAAAGTCACAGAAATTTCAGGAGAGGTGTAGCCTTTGAAGATGTATCTTCTTTTGAAGTGGACATAGTTCTCTGATTCTGGCATAATTGTTTCCTTCAAAGTACCCTCATAACTGTTAACCTTACTGTTGTGCTGTTAGACTGTAGAAGATGGCGGAAGTCCTATAAAACTTTCTAAGAGAATTGTTCTGTCACTTGTTTTCTAATGTACACGAGATGTACTTCCTGTGGGTGTAAAGAAAAAATCATGCTGCTCTTTGGCAGACCGTGTGGGTTCTGACTGTACATGCTTAAGCCTTTTTTAAAGAAAATCTTTAACAGTACACATCAAGTTTCAGCCAACCAAATTAGTGGTTACTTTGCTATCTTAGACAACAATATTGAGAACTATCACCCAATTAAGATTGCTGATAGCCAGGCTCATATTATTTGGCATAATATCTTTGGCCAATATTATTCAAAACCACAGTAATTTCAGGGGAAAAAAATAAAAAGCTTTCCACAGAAATAACTCTAGTCTTTACTTCCTGTGCCTTTTTCTACATCGTCCTGTTACAGGGCTTGAGAGACTACTGTTGCCTTCTGTTTCCTTTAGCCACACCTTCACCCAACCTGCTTTATTTATAACTGCAAGCTCAGATCTTCAGCTTATGCTTAGAACTTTCTACTGTCCTATAAAGATGTGAACAGTATTTGGAGCTTGTTGCTATAACTACACTATAGAATTTCTTCGCTAATGTGAATCTTTGAATTCTCTAGTGCATAGTTAATTAACTCTTAGATGCAACTATATAGAGAAGATGCATTTCCAATACAAAATATGGTCATGGCTGGCCTGTCTTATCAAAACTGGGAACCCAACTGCCCACATAAGTCAACGTCTCCCTGGCATATCTGAACAGAATAGTTCAAGGGGAAGTGCAAGAGAGTCCAAGTTGAAGTGCTCATCCAACAGTGACAAAAATCAACACCCATGGGACACATCCTGAACTTAAGTGAGCAGTTTGTTTAAATGGTCTTTGACAACCTTATCTAGGTTGTTAGATGTGTTTGACATTGCTGTAGAGCCAAGTAAAGGGTAACTGCTGATAACTGGCACGAGCAGACTTAACAGTTTGGATCATGAGGATTCAAGCAGTTTTCTGACTTGCCCGCTTTAGAAGTGATTTTACATAAAACTTGTAGCATGGAGACTTGTAACAGAATGTCAGTTAAGGATACAAAGTCATTATTTTACTATCTAGAGGCACTTCTGTTTTGCAAAAGCAGGACTATCAAAATTGGTCTTTAATCTGAATATTTTGTGTGTATAGGTAAAGTTTAGAGGGTTTCTAGTTGACAAATTTTCCTCTGAAACTGTTTATTCTTCTAGAATGAGAGTCACTCTGACACTTAGTGTTTCCATGGATATCAGTAGAGCTCTAGATCAGTGTTTTCCAAACATTTTTAACCGTGCACTCCCATCAGTAAAAAAAAAAAAAAAACCAAATCAAGCGTGTGCCACCAGTATCAGTACATGTATCTGTAAGTTATATGCATGTACTACTGTATTATGTACTTTATTAAACAGCTAAAAATTAAAATGAGATAAAGATTAAATGAACACTGTTTTTTCTGTTTATTAACAGTGAAAAAAGTGTTTTCTCCTAAACCATCTCCGATGGTTTGTCTTGCACACCTTTCTCAGTTTTCTCACCCCACTTTGGAGACCACTGCTCTTCCTTATGGGGGGAATGTCCCAGTCAATATAAAAAGGAGATCTAAAGGCCAGGGCAACATTATCTGTGAAGAGTACTGCAAGTTTCCTGATGTGCTTGCATTAGAGACTGCATTTAAAGTAGGTACTTTTGCCAGGGTTTCATCCCTGCATATGAAATGGGTTGATTTGTCTTCCCATCCTACTTCTATATGTTTTGGACTCAGACTAGCAAAAGCCAAATGAAGATTTGTAACGTATGGTGGTCTGACTTACAGTGACTTTTCATACCCATGAAATAACTCGATACTTTACTTTGTTGCAGAATCTAGGAGTAATTTTGGTTTTATTTTCATAATTTGTAGGACGCATTTGTCCTGTTAATTTGGACTAAAACATTGTGATGGTTTCATGTTGAGTGCTGCTGATACATCTTTCAGTGCTGTTACTCAAATCAGCATAATCTGTATTCAGGATAAATTTCTTGTTAGGCTTTCTGTTAGGTACTCTTCAATAAACAAGCTTTCATCATCTTTAAGGGAAGTTTAGAAAACTCAATGTTTGGGTGTTTTTTTCTCATTACAAAAGTTCATTGTCTAGCAAGGAATTTATTCCACAGCCAGCTTAGGAGAGAACAGAGGGATCTGTGGTATATTCTTGAAAAAAATAAAACCCAACTAATCCTATAATGTAAGCCAATGAGCCAAATAATATTTATAAGCTTAAGGAAGGGGAAGCTTTGCTGGTCTGTCTTTAAGACATGATGATTCTATATTTTTTACTTCTTTTTAATGTGAATGTTGGAGCTTTTCTGTGTGTTGTCCCAGGACTTAGCTTCTTTGTTCTTCTCCCTCACCCCTTTATTTACTATGTCTTAGCACACATCAGGTATTACAGGATTTTTAGAGCCTCTTTTGGAGTAGTGATTGGGTGGCTTTCCCTTGATTGGCTTCCTAAATTTATGTATCCCAATCCTTAAATCTGTACACATCATGTGATATTTCAGTGCCAACTCTTTTAAAATTGATAGGAAGTTGCAAGGTGGAAATATGGATAGAGCTTAACTTTCTGAATAAACTAAATATATGCTGCTTCCTTCTACTTTTCAGACCTGTGTGGCTATTTGCTGCTAAAACAGTCATTAGCTTACCCCCACCCATGTTTTGTTTTGTACTGAAATTCAGCAATAAATTCATGAGACTACCTGAAAGAACTTTACTGGTTAACAAATAGTTAGACCTTCAGTTAGTCACACTGGCATTTTACCTTATAGACTATTCTAGAGTGTTGATAGTCCATGTAGCTAAAGCTGTGGTAGACTTTGTTTAGAAGTACGATTTGCTGTCATTCATAGATAAAAGTAAAACAATCTTTCATGAAGTCCAGCACGCTTCAGAAAGCACAGATGTAGTTCAGGGTCAGTAGCAGGAGTTGCAGTTTTTAAAATGATGCTATTTGCTGCTACTTCATGCTGTTTTGAAGCCAGAACCTTCAGTAGTGTGAGAACCAAGTCTTGACCTGGGAGACCACAGAATGTTCAGTGGTTTAGTTAAACACTATAGTGTTGCTTTGACTTTCAGCAGTGTATTGTGAAGAACCGAGTGTCTTGTGGATAGGAGAGGAGAATCCTGAGGTTGTCTTGTTATTTGGCTGAGAGCATAAAACTGATAATACAGAAAGTTAAACACAGAATGAGACTTCCTTGTGACAATTTTGTTTTCCATCCTTAGATGGAAATATATCAAGTCTTCTGTTCTGTGAACTTTCTAGAGGTTCTTGGCAGAGGTGAGGGAACTGCAGGGCCTCTGCAGAGAAGTATGAATTGATGCTGTAGCTGAAATGTTTTTGACTGTTTTCCTGTGGAGATGCAATACTTGAAATACACTGCTAAATATAGCTGTTGCCTAAAATACTAGTACTTGCATATACAAACAAGTCCTCACTTACCCCATAACTTGTCAATATCTGGTTTCCTGTAACTTCTTGTCATTACTGTGTTGCAGCAAATGGGTTTATCCTTAGTTGCACAACCCAAGGTGAAGAAACAAAGCTGATTAGGCACTCACTAAATTAAATTTTGTTTATGCCTTAAGAGATGTCTCAATCCACTAGTACAAGTGGCATTAAAATACTGTGTCCTGATTTGATTGACTGTCTTCAGAGGGCTGGGTTTTTTTTGTTTCCTGTAGAATTAGCAGATGCTATTTTTAAAACAATGCCAGTTTGATAATTGGCTAGTAGTTACGATGCTGATGTAGTTCTGTGCATCTGGTTTCTTAGTGTGCGTATGTGGCAACAGGTAAAGTGACTTATCCAGATAACTAGGATCTCAGTCAAGAGGAAGGAAAAGCAAAATAAGCCTCTGCAAGTATTTTTTACAAGGTCTAATGACTTTTTTTTAAAATCTTTTCACCATATGAGTTCCTAGTGCACTTCAGTACTTGGCTACACTTGAGATGCAGTGCAGAAACAGGGACCGAGGTTGTCTTGCAGTCTTGAATGCATAGATGGGGGAAAGGAAATCAAGCAACAATTTCATTTTTCTTGGGCAGTGACTTCACTGTTCGAATGGACATTCTTCAGTGTATTTGAAGGTGTTAGATTTGTTTCAACCTCTTCTTGGTATGTTACTTCTAAAGTTTTTCTTACTCTATTATTTTTATGTTGAAGGGTGAAGATGTCAACCGGACACTCGAAGGTGGGAGGAAGCCTCTTCACTATGCAGCAGACTGTGGACAGCTTGAGATTCTGGAATTTCTGCTATTGAAAGGAGCTGATATTAATGTAAGTACAACAATTTGATGGAAGATGTCAGGGTGTTAGGGTCTTCTTCCACTTCTTACCACACACATAAGGGATTGTTGTAAGTGCCTAAATAGATACTGAAAGACTGAGATTATAAAATTTGTTGCATGCATTTAGAAATATTTGAGAGTTGGTCTCCTAGAAGTTAGAAGCTTAATGTTTTTATTCTTTTTGGACACACTACAGAAAGTTATTTATAGCTATAAAAATGTTAAATGTCCCATGACTGTGGTTAGAAAAATAAATTCAGTAATCTCATCCAAATAAAGTTTGCATGAAGTACATGTTTGTACAAGTGTACAAACTCCATCGCTTTCCTGTAGCTTGAAGTGCATCACTCTTTGTTGAGAAAAAACTTGACTGGGCTGTAGTAGCACTTTGAAACAGTATAGTTCTCTGTGAAGTGAAGTTTCTGAATATTTTAACCATACACCCTAAATGCTGTGCCTTGAAATACTTGTCTAAAAGGTAATGGATAAGACATCTTAACCTTAGTCCTTAAAAAAATGGCTTGAATGTTTTCCCTGAAATTGCTTGAATTTTTTCCTTGGTGTCTGGGAAGATTCTTTCCTCCTTAGAGTCTCCTGATTGGAGAGGAGAAAAAGACCTTTCAGTTGCTACATTTCTTACTCTTTTTTGAGGGAGGGCAAGGCGGTCCAAATAGTGTCTCAGCTAAAACTAATTTCTGAAGTCAGGGTGGCTGGGAAATGAGGGAATTTGGAGTAGTCCTTTTAAATTGGACAAAATTTGCAAGCTAAAAAACCCTTTCTATAAATGGCTTAAAAAAACAGATGAACAGTGGGATACCTAGAAGTCTTATGGAAGCAAATCTTGGCGTTATCTGACTTTTTAAAACAACAACTTTCCCTTTTAAAAGACAGTAAAAAATTCTGAGGGAATGCATTTCTGGATAATATTCTTAAATTATTATTTTTACTCTATTGTTGAGAAAGCAAAGTTTAAAAGTTGAGAGAAGTCTGTTAATGCTGTGTGAACTTGTGCTTCAGTTAACTATGTCTGAATTTACAGGCTCCAGACAAACATAATATCACACCACTCCTATCAGCAGTCTATGAGGGCCACGTTTCCTGCGTGAAATTGCTTCTGTCAAAGGTGAGATACAAACGTTTAGACTAAGTTATCCATTAGCAAAGTATGTATTACTATGATTTTTTTTCCAATAAGATTATGCTCCAGATAAGTTCAAAACATAAAACAAATGTTGTTTATGTTGCTAGATCAGAGAGGGTATTCTGATTATGGAGAAGGCAGAGTTTCAGAACTTTTCCGATGTAGCAGAATAGTGACCACTAACAGTTGTGTGAGCTCTAGCTAGAGAGCAGTTAACAGCAAACCAGGCAAAAAACCAAAAATGCATTCCTTCAGCAGACAGGGAGGAGTGGGATTTAGCTTTGGCAGCTGCTTAAGTGTTTCATGTGATGGAATCTCCACTGTGAAGTGGCTCAGGGGTGTGGTTTTCCTCTGCTTTTGCCAGATGACTGAAAATTCATCTGGTTAGACAGAGTAAAAGGAAGCAAGTGTAGGAAGACAAGCCTTCTGTGTGGTAGAGCTTGTAAATATTTTTTTCCTGGGAAGAATAAGCTTAATCTGTGTTCTGTCTTTGATCCATGTTGCAAAGGGGATCCATTTGACAAAGCAATAGTTAATTCAATTTTATCTCCATTCGTATGAATTCCTTGTTACATCTCACTTTGAAAAGAGGAGATTAACAGTACATTTTCAGTATATGCACCCACTTAAATCATTTAACTAAAAGATTTCATGTCACTTCTGAGGTAGTTGTCTTTTACTTCCTTAATGTTACATGAATTCACTTTTGCTTCTCCTGTCTAATGTTATGTCCTTCTGTGAAGAAATGCTATGACTTTATTTGGGATTCATAATGGTGCATCCAACATGATTAAATTTTGTTGAGGACTGATCCTTCATTTAGGATCATTGTATGCACATTATGAAAAAGTATCCTTTATGCCACATTATATTTTGTCAGTTTCTGTTTTGAAGTGTTTTACAATCTAAAGAAGTTTTGCAAATAATAAAGAAGGTGCTTCAAAACTTAAGTTCATGCATGAACTGTTTAGCAACTAGTAGGGGTTGTGCATTCATTGTAGTCTCTGTCAGCAAGGCTATTAATGACCTCCTTGAACCGCATATTTTTCACACAACTTATGAGAGTATATTGATCTCTGTACTTGGTAAACTTGAATGCCATTGGTAAAGTTCAACAGTCATAAAGATGAGGCAATCTTACAAAGTGCAGAATGTTATAAGAATGTGAACTTGGGCTAGGAGATGAGATTAGAAAAATGCGTTGCATTACAACTGCTTGTTTCTGTCCACATGGGCTAGCTGATGAACTGCAGCTTTGTTCATCAGCTCACTCCGAGGCACATCCTCATATAGTAAGAGGGTGTTCTTTCTCTTCTGTCTTACAACCCTTGTTTGAACATTTTCCTACCTTGTTTATGACCTAAATCTGATTTCATATGTTGTTCAATAGCAGAATGTGGGGCATCAGGTCAGGTAGTTCAGCTCTTATTTTAAGTTCTAAAAATTGCTGACTGTTTGACAGCTTAATGTTTTTCCTTGTGACTTTTGGAGGGAGATTGTTACTGTAAATGAGGGGGAAAATGTTGAATGTAAATAGTGGAACTGCAAATGCAAGTAACGGACCAGTATATTTAAGATTGTTCTTCAAAGCTGTTCTTTGTTGGTTTTGTAAATACACCACGTGTACTTACTGCTAGAAAGCTTCATTATTTTACTGGTGCCTACTTCCATCTGCTTTCCTTTACCCTTGTTACTTGACACCTTGAATACATGGTCTGTGGTCATAGTATATCCCTTTAGCTGTTGGACTAGGAAGTCAATAACCTTCTTAACATATTAACAAGTTCTGAGAACTGATGAGCACAGTGGTGCATATCTCCTTAGTCTGTATACTGCAAATATAAAAAAGGTATCAGTTTGATAAAAAGGTAAAATAATGGAAGGAATAAGAGATTGTTCCTCTTCATCTGCTAGGATTAGATTTAATGTAAATAAATGTTATCTTATATGCAGGTGTTGATTTGGAAACTGATTTGTTAGAACCTAACATTCTGTATTGCCTTCTAAAGTGTATGAATTGTGGGAGTGTTCATAAACCTTTCATGCAAGACTCCTGGGTTGCTGAGATGAGGAGGAGTGTAGCAAAAAATGTTTCAGATGTTAATCAGACGTAAAATGCAAAAAAAAGGTACCTCAGTAAAAGTGCCAAATACGAAAAAAAGTTAGCTTGGACAAGGTGACCTGTAAGATTTTTGTAAATTTCCTGTTACTGTGAAAGATTTGTTCATCAGAAGGAAGGAAGATGGATAATTCTTAATGTAGTGTAACTGCAGAGCATTATTTAAACAATCTTTCACTGAAAACAATAAAAATATTAAAAGTATTTGGGCATAACTCACTTTCTGAGGATAATAAATAATTTTAAATACTAGTGACACCTAATGAAGATTCTGTGCTCTTACACTGACTAGAATGATTAAAGTGGCCACTTGGTCTTAAACTGATGTAATCTACCTAGGTGGTTGTTGATGCTGGTGATCACACAGTTGTGTAGTGATTCTTCTTAGAAGCCCTTGTGAGAAACAGTTTACACTCATAAGAGCTTAACTCAAAAAATCTGGAGGACCTATACTGGCTCTTAGCAGTTCAATCTGTACAAAAGTTTATAATGTACATACCATATTGTTAACAGAATTTTTTGTAGATTATTCTAATAGTTGAAACCATTACACCAACTGTCATCCCTTAAGAAGCACCAATTTGTGTTATGGCATTTCAAATAACCTTCAACAAGGTTTTTATCTGATAAAGCAAAATCTATTTCTCTTGTTTTGAGGTTCTTGGCTAATGCTCATCACAAATGGAAGCTGGAGACTGTGATGACACAGTGTCTACAAGAAATTGAATTTTTTTAAATTGGATGTGTTTTTTCTAAGGTTTTGCAATGTGACCTACCTATTCCAGAGTGTGGTTTCCTGGATTTGATTTCCCTTTTTTTTGATGCACAATAGAACTCAGTTTCCTCATCTAACTGCTCACATAGCCTCTGTTACAAAGGTGTTCCTTTGTAAATGGCAGATGGTGTTTGCTTGTTGCCATGGAATAAATGCTTGCTCATCTAGCTCTGTTGTGGCACTGCTTTTGTAGGACATGGATCAATTTCAGTTGAAATTTGAGAATAAGATGTGAAACGGGTAGGAAGGAAGTTTCTTCAGCCAACCCTGCAGTGTTCCTTATACTCATACTTGCCTTATAGTATTAGTTGAAAAGGCACAAGTGATATTTTTCTCTCCATTACCATTGTTCATGTTTGTTCTTGAAAATGTGTTTTCCTCATAGATCTTCTATCCTATTTGTCATAATTTTGAAAGCCTAATTCAATTTTATTAGTTTTGATAAGCTAAAGAAACACCAGCTGTTGTCATTTGACAGTAGGTACTTGGAATATTTTTATATCTGAAGGATTAATACATCCTTATAGCATCTTTTCTAAGGAAAAAATAAATAAATCTTCATGACTAAAGGTTATCTAGCCTCTGCATAACTTTTGCCACAGCTATATTCCTTTTTTTTTTTTCTTTTAATTTTTATTCAAGTCTGTATTCTTTAACTGTGTAGTGTAAGATCTGTGGAAATTTAAATTTGGCTAGAACCTTATAGTAGGAAGATTCTGTGTAGAAGTACCAGATCAGAGGAAATAATGTTTGGATGCACAGTTTCATTGTCTGACAAATGTATTTGTAATTAAATATATGCATTTTCTAATTAAAAAAAAAAGGCTTCTCATTGCTTTGTTTTAGCAACTTTTTTTTTTTTTTAATGAAGAAATAGATTAGGTAAAATCCAAATACTGGTTTTACTTAATGTCCTGAGTTAACACAGTCTACTCCCACAAGCCTCCTCACAGGCAGGAGGGAAAGTAAGACAAAAAAATAATCTGGGTTGAGATAAGGAGTTTAATGAAATGATACAATGCGCAATTACCTTGGCAAAAGCAGAAGTAGCAGCAGAAACCAGCAATAAAATCATTCCCCCCTGACCTGCAAGCATGCAGCAGGCAGGCCAGTGGAAAAGACTCACAACCACATCAGAAACCAGAAGCAGCAACCAGAACAGGAAGCCTCTTGTGTTGCTATCTTAACTTCAGGTCCCATGAAACTTTGCTCTGGACAGCATTTTGAAACTGGGATGACAGCAGCATGGTATTGAAATATACATCAGCAGACTGAACTCGCCCTGTCATGGTTAATAGAGGTGGTCTTGATCTTTGTCTGTACTTGTAAGTGGGGTGAGACTTTAAAGGAGACAAGAAGTGAAGTGAAATACATGCTTGGAAAAGCAGCTGTGGCTGCATGCTCAGTGAGAATGGATTTCATAGATAGGAGTAAGAAACTTTAGAATGTTATGCCTGCCAAAACAAAGTGTACAATGTGATTTTAATATTCATTAGTGGTTGCAAGTGCACACTCTATCAGGTGTCAGCAGCAATTTTACAGCTTCAGAAAGCATGAAGCTCTCTAATGCTGCTTTTATTCTTTGGTCAATAGTTTGTCCACTATTAAAGTTAGCAGTCATTTAGGTCTGGGGGATTTTTTCCCAAGTTTTCATGTGTCTTAATGGTTGCATGAATTTAACCCTCAATATCATCAATAATAATCACTGACTTGTGATCTCAGAGTGAAGCAGAAGTCTCATAACTTGTGTTCATTTTCTTTTCTTCTGCCTTTTCAGTTCTGTTAATAATGTTAAATAACATAATACTGGAAGATGGTCTACCATTAGGGTACCAGTCTTCTACCAGATTCATTAAGTACCCCTAGTTCTAGGAGTTGGTGGCAGCTCTGCATTGCCCTTATCTGCTGCCTTCATGGTTTGGTTTGGTTTTCATAGAGTCATAGAATCAACCAGGTTGGAAGAGATCTCCAAGCTCATCCAGCCCAGCCTAGCACCCAGCCCTAGCCAATCAACCAGACCATGGCACTAAGTGCCCCATCCAGCCTTTTCTTCAAGACCTCCAGGGACAGCAACTCCACCACCTCCCTGGGCAGCCCATTCCAATGCCAATCACTCTCTCTGGCAAGAACTTCCTCCTAACATCCAGCCTAGACCTCCCCTGGCACAACTTGAGACTGTGTCCCCTTGTTCTGTAGCTGGTTGCCTGGGAGAAGAGACCAACTCCTACCTGGCTACAACCTCCTTTCAGGTAGTTGTAGACAGCAATGAGGTCTGCCCTGAGCCTTCTCTTCTGCA
>VWZE01010908.1:240900-270411 GCA_013396675.1 Eubucco bourcierii
CTCTGTCCCCAGCCTGTAGCACTCCTTGGGGTTGTTGTGACCAAAGTGCAGAACCCTGCACTTAGCCTTGTTAAATCTCATCCTATTTCCCTCTCTCCACCCATCCAGCTTGTCCAGGTCCCTCTGCAGAGCCCTCCTACCCTCCAACAGATCCACACCTGCTCCTGACTTGATGTTGTCTGCAAACTCACTGATGCTGGACTCAATCCCCTCATCCAGATCATCAGTAAAGATATTGAACAGGACCAGGCCCAGCACTGATCCCTGGGGCACACCACTGGTGACAGCTGCCAACTGGATGTGGCACCATTCACCACCACTCTCTGGGCTTGGCCCTCAAGCCAGTTCTTGGCCTGTATCAGAGTCAATCTGTCCAAGCCACGAGCTGCCAGCTTTGCCAGGAGATTGTTGTGGCAGATGGTGTTAGAGGCTTTCCTTTGACTGAACTGCAATTGTACCCTAGTAGCTATTGTGCCTTCAGAGCATGTTTAACATTTTTTTTTTTTACCATTTTTGCTTTCCTTAGTGGTTTAAGAGGGCAAACATTCCTGGCAAAGAATGAGAGTTTATATATATTTGTGTGCATTTTAAGAAAAGAACATCACACAAACATAAAATATTAATAGCATTTTGCTTTGGGGAAGTAGAGAATATGGTGGAATTATTATACTTTTATGAACTTCTCATTTAACTTTCTTCAAGATGATGTTGTTTTTCTGAAAACGAAAGCTATTTTGACCTGACTTTTATTATTTCCTTATTCTTTTAAATGCCTAGCTAAGGAGCTGTTCTCCTCACTTACTAACACTGAGATTATTAAATGGTGTTCTCCTTAGGTAGTCATGAACCTTGTATCCTACATTCAGTAAAGCTATTTTAGAAACTTGAGTCTTGCATATGTGTAACTTTTCTGAAGTGCAAATATGCATGAGGGTGTAAAGCAGTCCTATGCCAAAGCTAAAAGTTCTCTTTATGCTTTGAAGTTACTTCACTTGACAGTTGTGTCTTTTAAAGTTCTCAAAACTCTGATTTGAGGTGACTACTAGCAGGTCAGTTACTGCTTAGTTCCACTTTTCTTCAAGTCTGAGGTCCTTCAGGTTTTCTGATCTTAACATCAAAGAACATCTTTGAAGCCCTTTTGATTTCCACGTGGATTCTAATCTAAGAGTGCTATCCAGGCAGTAGAAATAACACCTGCAAAAGAAACCATTACTACTATCATGGTTGCCTTTCTCTCCCAGTTAAAGCTTAGACTTTGCCAAATACTTGCTTCATCTCTCGGTTGGTGTTTTTTAGGGGGCACATCAGGTGTTTAAAAAACAATAGGTTTCAGTGACTTTAGCCAAAGCCTGTGTTTGCAATGACCAGTTAGTCTCTTCTTGGGAACAGACCATTTCAGCCCATGTCCATACCCAACAAACAGTTATATTGCACCACACTGCCCATTGTGTGGGCCTGGAGAACAGTGAATGTAATAATTGCTCCTGTCACTGCCTTCAATTTATAGCACGTACCCAAAGTGTGTGCCTTTTTTCTGCTATCTGAAAGATACAAGAGAACTAGAGAAAATTACCTGCCTGGAAGGAGTTACTGCAACTATAATTATCCCTTTCTGAATTCTTTAATGAAGTTTTCCAGAAAATTTTAATTTACTAGGCTCTTTCCTTGAGAGCAGACCTCTTTT
Source organism: Eubucco bourcierii (assembly GCA_013396675.1). NCBI lineage: Eukaryota > Metazoa > Chordata > Aves > Piciformes > Ramphastidae > Eubucco > Eubucco bourcierii. The sequence goes on from VWZE01010908.1 coordinate 242,585, forward strand.
TCCCTGCCCCACAGCTGATTGCCACTAAACAAAACAGCTGTGTCTTGTACTGAGGATCTCCAGGAAGATGAACATCTCTGGTCCAGGATCACTTTGGCCAGTGGACCACAAGATGGGCAGTGATGTCTTAGAAACCACTGCAAAACCAGAATTTTGAGAATGGCAGCTTCAATATTTGCAAGAGTAGAGGGTTTAAAGAGGAAAATTATGTCATGAAAAGTAGTGTTGACAGCAAATCCTAGTAATGTCAGACTCGTTTTGTTAGGTTGTTAGAAACAGTTAAGATGAGAAATTTAGTGGGCTGGGACTTGTATGGTATTATGTATGGAAGCTTAGTGGGGTTTTGTGTGTGTAATCTTATATCAGTAAAGCAGCTCTGGAAATTCTAGGCCCGTTATATTCTTAGAAAACTATTCAGCTCATTAATAGTAACTATCTAATCTGTGCACTTCCTTCTTTGTAATATAATTGAAAAGAGATTTGTATTTATTCTACAAAAAGTTTATACCTAAAGACAAACCTCTGCAATACATCATCTTGACAAAGTGTGTCTGTATCCACAGCGTTTTCCCTGTCATTTAACTGAGCCAAGATACACCTTTTAGAGCAAGACTTGCATATCTTCTCAAGAAGAGTTATTCTGAAATCTGCTGTTATCTTAAGGAAACATTTATCTCTGTATTGATGTCCTGTAACATTTATCTCTTTATTTAACTACCCTATTTGCAATGTAGTCTGAGTTTACCCTTTGATGTATATGACTACACAATGCTCAAAACAAATATGACTAAGTTAATCACTCTTTGCTTCTGTTTTTGCCCTCCTACCATAATTCTGACACAAAGTCTGTGCTTGCACTTACTATTCTGCAGTTTGTCCTGTGAGTGCATTCTTTTGTGCTCTATACTCCTCCTTGCTGATTATTCTGTTTTATTGCCTGTTAGATGTATGCATAACTCATTCAAAAAAAAGCTTTATCACTTTTGGACTTAGAATGATTTGGGGATTTATGTATTGATGTGGATTTCTTTTCAATATGGAGAGAAACACAATTCTAGATGGATGTAGTCTTCTGTGATATAGAAAGAAAATAATATGATTGCTAGTAAGCCTTTCATAGAATCAACCAGGTTGGAAAAGACCTCTGAGATCATAGAGTTCAACCTATCACCTAACCCTTCTAATTAAGTAAACCATGGCACTAAGTGCCTCATCCAGCCTACTTCAAACACCTCCAGGGATGGTGACTCCACCACCTCCCTGGGCAGCCCATTCCAATGAGCAATCTCTCTTTCTGTGTAGAACTTCCTAACATCCAGCCTAAACCTGCCCTGTTAAATCTTAGCCTTGTTAAATCTCATCCTGTTGGTCTCTGTCCACCCATCCAGCTTGTCCAGGTTGCGCTGCAGAACCCTCCTACCCTCCAACAAATCCACACCTGCTCCTAACTTGGTGTCATCTGCAAACTTACTGATGCTGGACTCAATCCCCTCATCCAGATCATCAGTAAAGATATTGAACAGGACCAGGCCCAACACTGATCCCTGAGGCACACCACTAGCGACAGCTGCCAACTGCATGTGGCACCGTTCATTGCCTGGGCCTGGCCCTCCAGCCAGTTCTTAACCCAGCGCAGAGTGGCCCTGTGCTGCCAGGTTGGCCAGGATTTTGCTGTGGCAGATGGTGTCAAAGGCCTTGCTGAAGTCCTGGTGACTACATCCACAGCCTTCCCCACATCCACCAGGCAGGTCCCCAGTCATAAAAAGAGATCAAGTTGGTCAAGTAGGACCTGCCCCTTTTAAATCCGTGCTGGCTGGATCTGTTCCCCTGCCCATCCTGTAGGTGCCCTGTGGTTGCACTCAGGATGATCTGCTCCAGTATCTTGCATGGCTCTGGAGTCAGGCTGACAAGTTTGTAATTTCCTGGGTCCTCCTTCCAACCCTTCTTGAGGATAGACACCACATTGGTCAGCTTCCAGTCTTCATGGACCTCTGCAGTGAGCCATGACTGTAAATAAATGATGGAGAGTGGCTTGGCCAGCTCATCTGCCAGGTCTCCCAGCACCCTAGGATGGATTCCATCCAGTCCCATGGATTTATGAAGATCTAAGAGGCTCAACAACTCCCTAACTACTTCCTCCAGGCATTATCTTTCTAATTTAGCATGTGAAAAAGCTTGTTGCATCATAGATTTCATACAAGTGTATGACACTGAATTCTTGCATTTGTAAAAGTAGTTTCTGGAAACAAATCACAAAAGAACTCCCTCTCTTCCTATCCAGGATTACTTGATAATTTGTTGATCTTGCATGTTGCTGTGTGACAGAAGTTATGTGACTTTTTTTCTAGCTGTAAAGTGTAAAGTTTGAAACTTAATCTTAACTGGGTGCCAAATAGTTTTGTACACAGAACTTGCCTGTTTGGTTTCTAAGTGAAAAAAAAGGTACTGCACTAAAAAGCTGCAGGTATTCGATGTAATCATCTGAGATAATAAGTAATCATTGTGACACACTTAATGCTAATACAGCCTGGCTTTATGAATTGATAATCCTTCTCAATGTCTTTACAGGGTGCTGATAAGACTGTGAAAGGCCCAGATGGACTAACTGCCTTTGAAGCCACTGACAACCAGGCAATCAAAACTCTTCTTCAGTGACGGATGGACTGATCTCTTAAATGTCTCTCCTGTGGCCTCACACTGCTGCCTGTCTGTCACTTTTTGCATCTTCCAGCTTCTTCAGCTAAATACTTTGGGGGGAGGGAAATTCTTTATGAATCAGACTAGTTAGGGGCTTGTATCAAAGATAATGTTTGGAGAGGGTTGAAAACTATTATGAACAGTGTCCCTCTAGGACTTCTTTTCAGTGCACAATCTCTTCCAATTTCTAGTGAAAATGGCAGAAGGAAGACAGACCGTGATCTTGAATTTTTGATTTGTAAACCTCTTAGGTTAGTACTGTTTTCTGTTGAAAGATTGCTTTAGATGGAAGTACTGTGCTATTTACCTGAAACTAATTGTGAAGGAGACAATAGTCCCATGCTATTAGTGTCTGCCATAATCTGAAGTGTAGTAAAGTGACAGGGTTGCTTTTCTCTCTCAGTGTGTAGCTTTCTTCTTCTGCCTAAAGCTTATGTTGCAGTTTTGAGGACTTTTGATACTAGTTATTGGAGCTGTTCTTTATATTGACTAATTGGATGTCACACTAACGTTTTTCTGACCTCCTGAGTAAACTGGTAAAGATCAGTTGAGGCATAGTAATGTTACACTCCAGAATATCTGCTGAGGTACTTTTGGATCCTTGAATTGGAGGTTTTTCTTTCCCTTGTTTGTTCTAGTCCAGGACAGATGTTCTAAGCAACTGTTACGGAGAGAGTTCAAAATGTCAGTGTAGATATTTCCAAAAAGATTGTAAGATGGAATTTCTTTACTGGCCATGTCAGCATAAAATTTATAGACAGGTGCAAGAGCTACAGGCAGTTTGGTAGGCAATGATAATCAAGTCAAATCTGGAAAATGATCAGTAGTTATTTAGACATTCATATCAGTTGAATATTGTTGCTAAACTGTTCTGGTAAGCTTTTGAAATACATGTAAGCTTTCTAAGTTCAGATGTTAGGAATAGGAAGATTTATAAGTAGAAAGAAGTCTTGCTCTTAACTCCTGGAGGAAAGAAACCAAACACTTTTAATTGTGCATATCCTGGAATTGGTGTTTCACTGTTGGATGAATGAAATCTCTTAAATTTTGTTAAGGCACAGGGCTTGTTCTGACAGTTCCCAGTGCAATCATTGCACATTACCTGTTGACTTTTAGGTAAGATTTACAGTAACAGCAAGTCTGACAGTACTGATAATTTATGGGAAGGTATTTAATGAAGTTGTAGGAATTCCTGTCACATCTTACTGTCCTCAGGAATGTTTGAGCTTCTGGCTTTCATCTTCAAAGTTTTCACTAGACTCTGTTTCACCCAAAACTGAATTAACAGGTTTTTATAACAGAAAAGTCTACATCACAAACTGCATCTTCTTTTTTTTCTTTGAAATGGAGATTTTGAGTTTTCTGATAATGTAGTACAAAACCCAAATGTACATAATGTCTCATGCTGAATTCTTAAACAAAAGTGGCTGATACTATTTTGATATCACTGTTGAAATTGAGAGGGTATGTAGAAGTAGGCTGGTGACAACTACTCACATTCAATGGAGACTTAGTTTTACTTGAATCATGTTGCATAGTATGATTGAATGCCTCAGCTATAAAAAGCTTTGCATTTAGAGTGTAAAATGAGAGCAGAAACTGATTTACACATACACATCCCATAAGAAAGGCTATGGAGAAAACAATCAGCTCTAGCTATAGACTCTACAGTGCAATTACTCTGCTTCTTGGAGATGGGAGGCAAGGAAGAGCTGAAGGATTGGAAATGAGTGATAAATCAATTGGTGAGCTGCTGGTAAAAGAACAAGCCTGTTTGGTGAGCAGTGCTTTTAATGACTATTTAAAAAAGAACTCTTTCATCTTATCTCTGATCAGTGCTGGGTTGTCATGTCATTGTAATAGTGTGAACACAGACTATAGTTTAATTCTTTATTCAGCTATGAAATTAACCATCTATGGCATAAATTTACCTCCATATTATGCTATTAAATACTTAGCTATTGAAATATTAGTCTGGAAAACTGCAATCTGTTTTTACATGGAAAACTTGATTATTCAAGGTTTTTTGTGTTGATTAGCATCAAGTTGTCTCACCATAGTGGTTTTTGGGTTTTGTTGTTGGTTTTCTTTGCTTTTTCTTTTCTTTTTTTTTTTTTTCCTGTTTTCATTCCTGCCCATCAATTCTCACTTAAGTGAGCATTATCATACTAAAAAAACATGGTGTTTGTAGTAACTCTTGCGGTGATTCTTCGAGGCGATTTTGCCTCTCTTTTTCTACAATTCTGTGGACACCTTATTTTTTCTTACTTCACTTGAGGGGAAAAAAAAATACAAATAAACTTCAGTGAGACAAGTGTTAATTTGGCTGTAATATATACCCAAGCTGCCTTTCAGTATAGTTAAAAGACGGCATTTATTGTTTGGATCATAAAGAAGAAATACTTTGTTGCTTTTTGCACTACACAAGAGGTGATTGATCGTTTTACCCAGGATTAGGGGGGGAAAAAAAAAAAAAAAAAAAAAGGAAAGAAGGAAAAATAAAGTAATAATAAAATCTATTCTTTTCTAATTGTCTAGAAACTGGGCTTGTTCGCCTATTCCCCTATTGTCAGTTAATATTGTGGAAAAAATAATGGATGACTGCCTCTTTCTTTGAGCGGGTCCTAACTAGATGAAATTACCAATCTGTAAATTATTTTACCTTCTATAAACTGAATTTGAATACTTTGACTAGAATTGCATACACTTGGAAATCTACTCTGTTCTTAAACCTTTTCCTTTGAAATTTGTACTGAATAAGTTATAACCTTAAGTACATTTTGGATTTTTTACCTTCTGCTCCTTTTTCTCAAGGGGAGCAAACAGCAAAAGAAGTACAACAGTTAAATGGAACTTGATCCTTGAACGTAGCATTGAATTATTTGTAGAAGAGGCTGGTAAGAGTGGAGTGTCCTACGTCAAGCAATTGCAGTGTTGCATGCAAAATTTCAAAATGAATTTGTCTTAATTATATTTTGTAAATGGATAAACAATCATCTTTCTACGCAGTGATGGAAGAAAATTATTAGTGCTCTGTACATTTTGATATTTGACTTCCTCTTTTCACAATTGTTAACTGTTTTGACACAGTTGGGTTCATCATTATCATGGTTCATAGACATCAGACTGCTAAATGATACTGTATTTTTAAGTTTGTGTTGCAAGAATGAATGGAATAAACTTGAATTGTGCGATATGAGACTGGAGAGTTTTGTTTTCCTTTCTGCTCCCATGTTTTATTAATCACTGGCTACAGAGTTTTATTTGCTTGGAAAGCATAGAATCATAGAATGGTAAGGTTGGTAGGGACCTCAAGGATCATCTAGTTCCAAACCCCTGCCATAGGCAGGGACACCTCCCACTAGTACAGGTTACTCAAGGCCTCGTCCAGCCTGGCTTTGAACACCTACAGGGAGGGAGTAGCCACAACCTCCCTGGGCAACCTGTGCCAGTGCCTCACCACCCTCACTGGAAAGAGCTTCTTCCTAACATCCAGTCTAAATCTCCCTTCTGCCAGTTTAAATGCATTGCCCCTAGTCCTGTCATTGCAAGTCTTTTAAATAATCCCTCCCCATCCTTCCTGTAGGCCTCCTTCAGATACTGGAAGGCTACTATCAGGTCTCCTCGAACCCCAATTCTCTCAGCCTGTCCTCATAACAGAGCTGCTCCAGCGCTCTGTTCGTCTTCATGGCCTCCTCTGGACCCACTCCAACAGTTCCATGTCCTTCCTGTGTTGAGGGCTCCAGAACTGTACACAGTACTCCAGGTGGGGTCTAAGCATGTACAGTGATTAAAATGTTCAGGTGCTTGTAAGACTTAAATATGAACTGAAAATTGCTTTGATAACCACACAAATTTTGTGAAATTTGATGTTGGTTTTTTTTAACTATTTTTCATTCATTCTATGGTTTTGTTGTCTGCATTTACTACTTAAGTGGTAATATATAATGTTAAAGATCTGATGTTAAATTCTAAGAGACAGTCTGGAGACAGAGGGATGGTACCATCCATAAACTGTGAAAAGTAAGGCAGTTTGCTGTCTCCTTTGCTTTATTACAGAATATGAAGCAGTTATTTACAGAAAACATAGCTTAAGTATAAATAAAATGGTATAGAAATATGCATTCGTTATTTTTATATTAAAATGACTGCCAGAAGCAGAGATTTAGATTCAGTTGTTTGAGGTGAAAAACGACAGGAGTGGCTTGTTTCTAAGTAGGAAAACTATAAATATGGAAAAAATATTTCAAAAGAAACTTGATCCTTAATTTAATTGATCCTGAAAATTTCTCAGGTTTTGTTGAAAGCAAATGCTGTATTGGCAATGTCTCAGTTGAGGAAAAGGGCATATTCATCATAAATACCAAGGCAGTCAAATAGTGTGATGGCCTGTGGCAACTGATGTCTGCACTTCAGTTCTTGCATTGATCTTACTTGGGCCTTGTTTGTTGAGTGTTTAGTTTGGGTTTTTGATGGACAGCTCTTCAGTAGGAGGAAATAACAGCTGAGGTTCAGAATGCTGATTTCCTTCACTTACATTCCTCAGTTAGCGACTAACCAAATTAAGCTTTACAGGTAAAGACGTTTCCTGATATTTGGGTGATTGCACTCAAAGAGTTGCAGTCAACAGCTCAATGTCCAAGTAGGAGTCAGTGTTGGGATCAGTGCTGTTTCACATCTTTTTTGGCAAGGTGGGCAGTGGAATTGAGTGCATCCTCAGCAAGTTTGCCAGTGTCAGCAATCTGTGTGAGGTGATCAACATGCTGGAGGGATGAGATCTCATCCACAGGAGCCTGGACAAGCTTGAAAGATGGGCCTGTACAAACCTCATGAAGTTCTACAAGGTCAAGTGCAAGGTGTCCTGCACATGGGTCAGGGCAATCCCAAGCACAAATAGAGTCTGGGCAATGAGTGGATTTTTAGAGCAGTCCTGCAGAGAAGGACTTGGGGGTGGTGTTTGACAAGAAAAATGTGACCTGGCAACAATGCACTTGCAGCACTGAAGGCCGACAGTGTTCTGGGCTGTATAACGAGAAGTGTGGCCAGATTGAGGGAGGTAATTCTCCCTCTCTACACTGCTTTTGTGAGACCCCACCTGGAATACTGTGTTTATCTCTGGGGTCTTCAGTATAAGACATGGACCTGCTTCAGTGGGTCTGGAGGAGGGCCTCAAGGAGGATTGGGAGGCTGGAGCACCTCTCCTACAAGGCAGGCTGAGAGATTTCAAATTGTTCATCCTAGAGAAGTGACAGATCCAGGGGGACCTTATAACCGCCTTCCAGTACTTAGCGGGGGAGTGTGGTAATAGGACAAGGGGTTGGAGCTTCAGAGTGAAAGAGGACAGATTTGGTTTAGACATTGGGATGAAATTATTTACTGTGAGGGTAATGAAGCACTGGTACAGGTTGCTTAGAGAGGTTGCAGGTGATGCAGATCAGTGTACACAGCACGAGAAACAAACAGGAGGAACTAGAAGCTACCCTGCTACAGGAAAGCTGTGACCTAGCTGCAGTTAGAGAAACTTGGTGGGATAAATCCTATGACTGAAGTGTGGCTGTCCATGGCTACCATGGATGAAGCCTCCATGGCTGAAGTGTGGCTGTCCAAACTGTTCAGATGGTTCCATGATATTTGGAGAGTCCTGGCAGTAAGGTGAACTCCCTGGTGACAGGAAGAACAGGGGAAAAAAAAGTAGAAATCAGGACCCTGGGAACTACTGACCTGTCATACTCACCTCCTTCTGTGCCTGGGAAGATCATGGGACAGATCCTCCTAGATGCCATGCTAAAGCACGTGGAGGACAGGGAGGTGTTTCAGAATAGAAGAAATCATTCTTTGATTTGGATCAATCTTTAACTATTTTGTCTCAAAAGTGTTTGGAGGTGGAAGGTCTTGAAAAGTTTGTAGCTTTTTGTGGAAATGAACCTATACTTCCTCTTTGTCTCACGTGCTCTTTAGGGAGCTTCCTAAAGCAAGGGCACATTTGAATTTTCTTTGCTTGTTCCATAAAGCAAAGAAGGAAGTTTACCCTTTTATAACAGAAATGTAACTTTTATATTACTTTGAAATTAAAAAAAAAAAAAGTAGCTGATGCTTTTTTATGTATTACATAAGAATGTACTGAGGGATACTTCCAAACAATACTCCTGAAATTGCTATGAAAAGCTAATCCTACATCTGATACCAGTCTTTACATGTAGATAAATCCTGAACAGTAGGCATAAATAGAATATGGGAGGAAATGTTAATGTTTGAGGCATTGGTTGAGGTATCATTAGAAGGAGATTCAATACAACAGCAATAGATTTGTTTTGTGACTATGCACAAACCTCTTTATATTTCACTCCTTAATATGAGAACTTAATTTCTCTCCTTCTTTTGTGCACTTAGCCTGTAGAACTAACTGAAGGATTGTAACCCAGGACCTGACACACCTTAAAGGTTCTTTTTGTATGTTTTGCAGTCAGTGTCAATAACCTTCTCAAAAACACAGAAGAGCTTATTTAAATGGAGAGATGAGACAGATGGGAAGCACACTAATTTCTAGCACCGGAGGTTTAGAACATAAGAACAAAGCCCAAGCTTATAAATTAATGAAATTTCTGACAATAGCTACAAAATGTAAATATTTACAAAGCCATATTAGCAACAACTTGAAAGAAAAAAGACTTGGCTGGCAGCAATAAAGCTACATAACCTTTCTGCTTAATAAGAAGGTCCTTCTAAGGCTCTGTTCTCACTATAAACAACTGAATCTGTATTGTCTATTCTTTATTGTCTGGTTAAAGGAAATAGTTAAATTAGCACTTGGTTAGTAGATGGCTGCTTTGTGGATAAAAAGAACTCCCTTGTTTCCAATTTGAAAAGCTCAGAGGTTAGGATTGAAGGCTTTCTTTACTGTCAGAGGTGAGATTTACAGAGGTGTACAGAGAATGGAATGTACTATAAATTAATGTCAAAGGCTCCCTGAGTGCTTTTGAAAGATCAGCTTCTGTCAACTGCGTTTGTTCTCCACATGCCAGAGCTGACCTGGGATATGTGCTCCCATAATCATCTTTATCTACCCTTGCTAAAAGCATAGCTTTCAAAAGCTGTACTTTACCCCAGTTGCAGCTTTCTCTTTGTAATAGGTGCTTAGAAAGTAGGTACCTATTACAAGAACTTGTTTGTAGGTGTTGCTAGAAGATGCTCCATCTAAGGCTCCATCATCTGCAACAGGGAAAAAAAGAATTGAAATTAGAGGAGGAAAGACCAAGGAGAAACTGAGTGAACAGAAGACCTTTTCCATACTCTCTCTGTAGGCTTGTTCTCCACATTAACTATTACAGGAGTATTTTTTATCAGGTGCTTTATCTTGTTACAGCTTTTCTTCACACAAAATGTACACTGATTTATTTCCTCCTTGGTGCTGTCCTGAAATAATGTGGATGTAACACAAGTGTTTGAAGCTGCACCTTGTTGTCTCGATGCTCTTTTGGCTACTTCTCCATAATGCCACAAAATTTCAAAATCTGTACCCAAATTGAAGCTTTCTCTTTGTAATAGGTGCCTAGAAAGTAGTACCTGTTACAAGAACTTGTTTGTAGGTGTTGCTAGAAAATGCTCCATCTAAGGCTGTCCATCATCTGCAACAGGGAAAAAAGAATTGAAATTAGAGGAGGAAAGACCAAGGAGAAACTGAGTGAACAGAAGACCTTTTCCATACTCTCTCTGTAGGCTTGTTCTCCACATTAACTATTACAGGAGTATTTTTTATCAGGTGCTTTATCTTGTTACAGCTTTTCTTCACACAAAATGTACACTGATTTGTTTCCTCCTTGGTGCTGTCCTGAAATAATGTGAATGTAACACAAATGTTTGAAGCTGCACCTTGATGCTCTTTTGGCTGCTTCTCCACAATGCCACAGTATGATATGAAAAATATAAATCACTCTATTTTGTTTCGATCCTTGGAGCCAGATAATTTCCTTAAACTTGTGTTTCATTTATAAGCAGAACTCTTCCCGGTTGTTCTTGCATGTACATCATACTGCTGTCAGAAATAGAAGATATCCTTTATGTTGTGATTCTACTGCTTTTTACAGTTGGCCTTGCAACTCCAATATTCTTATTAATTGTGATATGGTATCATTTTCTTAGGATGTTAAAAAACAGATGTTTGGGAGTTACCCATCCCCACACGCAATGCAATCACCCAGAGTAGACTCAGCTGGCTGGGAGTTAAGGAATTAAGCTTTATAGTCACAGCTTAGCACAATATGCAAGCAGATATTTACAATATATTACAAATATTTACAGCTATGTACAGAAACACAATCCCCCTCACAGAAATCAGAGTCTCCAGGAAGAGCTCCCAACCACCCTTCCACCTTCTTTCCACCCCTCTATCTTACTCCAGGGTCTGCCTTAGGTGCAAGGTGAGTTTGGAGGATCAGCAAGGGAAGTTAGAAGCAGAGTGATTAGTTGGGTTACACAGATCCAGGCAGAACAGCAGAAGCCCAGGGAGAAAACACAGACACTGAACTCTGACAGATAGAAACTGTCTTATCTATGTTTGTGTCCTTGATTTTACACATCTCAGCAAGCCTCTGAGTGAAGCAGACATCACCATTGTTTCCTTTACACAGCTTATAATCTAATTTTGCTCATTAAAATATTCCAATTGGCCTCAAACTAGCACAGATGTAATGCAGAACAGTGAAAAGATAGAGCTAGAAACCCAGAAAGGAGCTGAAGCAGGGTTTGGAGTATTTTGGAATTTTGCACCAACAAATGAGTCAGGCAAACAAAGGCTTTAAAATAAGAAGCCGTAGTAACTGAATAGTTTTTCATAAACCATTTTCTATTTGAGCTAATTTTTTTTTGGTCACAGTTTCCAATGAAGACAAAGCATTTTTCAGTGGCAATTGTAAGCCAAGTTCATACACATGTGAGCTTCAGACTGGGAGGATGGAGGGCAATGGTTGTTGAAATAAGGCAAAGAAAGGTGTTACTCTCAGGTGTGCTGGTTCCTTCCAGCGCCTGACATTTTGTGATTCTTTGTGTTGTGGGGTTTTGGTTTTGGTTTTGGTTTTTTTTGGTTTTTTTTTTTTTTGGTTGGTTGGGTTGGTTGGATTGGGTTGGGGTTTTTTTGTTATTTTGTTTGGGGGTGGGGTGGTTTTCTTTTTGTTTTACTTTGGTTTGGGTTTTTTTTGTTTTGTGGGTTTTGGTTTTTGGTGGGGTTTTTTGTGTGTGTGTGTGTGCATGTTGGGTTTTTTTGGGGGAGGGAGCATTGTTTGGGTTTTGTGGGTTTTTGGTTTTTTGGTTGGTTGGTTGTTTTTTTGGTTTCTTATTTTCAGAAGAGCTTAAGTATCCATTGTTCCTCAGCCATTTGGATGGAGAAGTGCTGCTCCTTTGAACTGGAGCTTGCCCATGAAGAAGAGCATCATGTTAATGCAGAGCTGCCTGCTGCATGCACAAACATTTTTCCTACAGAACGAAGCTGTGACCTATAGTGGACTTCCTATTGCATTTTTTTTTATGGCCATTGAGGCAGAAAACTCACATTTTTGAGAAAGGTTTCATCCAGATTGTTGTTCCTTTCATGTAGTGACAACTTATCAGGTGATTTGAAAGCGGTAACATGAGCATGACCTATCTAGTGCAAAGCTACAGAAAAAAACTTTATAACCTCCTGGATCCTCTGCCAAGGAATTGTTCAAACCATCACCAGGTAGTAGGTATATGAGCTAGGATGTAGCTACTGATTAGTGATACTGTCTCATTGATTTACTGAGGATTTAAAACATTTGTTCAGATGTTCTGTGTTCAGCTCTTAGAAAGCTGACAGGTGAAACCAGCACTAAAGCTGCTTTTGTCATTCTTGACAGTAGTTGTATTTAAAAAAGCAATGCTTCTTACTGCCAGTGAATGCTGAAAGGGTAGCAAGTTTCTTTCTCTTTTTTTTTTTTTCTTTTTTTTCCTTCCTTTTTAGTATGAGATCAGCAGTGATAAAAGCTAATAGCTTGTAAAAAAAGTCAACCTATTACGGTATTCGACTAAAAATATAAAGCTTGTCTAACAGAGGTTTTGAAATTGCAGCACTAAATTTGGTTCTTGACAGGTTAATAGCAAGAAACACTGTGACTTTCTAACATGTTATCAGTAGTTGGGGTGGTTTTTTTTTTTTGCTCCCTCCCTGGAGGTGTTCAAGGCCAGATTGGATGAGGCCTTGAGTAACCTGTACTAGTGGGAGGTGTCCCTGCCTATGGCAGGGGGTTGGAACTAGATGATCCTTGAGGTCCCTTCCAACCTTACCATTCTATGGTTCTATGATTCTATTTTTTGTCATAAGAAATTCAGTCAGCTTTTTCCTTGTGTTCACAAACTCCTTTACCTATAATGGTAGCTAATTGATTATTCTTCTCTCAGTTCTAAAGCCAGGACGTATGCTTTGTATGCACTTTGATTAAAATTAATAATCCCTTGTAGCCTGGGGGGAACTTCTGTATATGCAAAAAGGCAGAGTAACATCTGGCATAGAGGTTGGGGGTTATGTTTTTCCTTTTTACTTTGCTTTCTTTTCAGAGAGTGAGAAAGAAAGTGAGAGGGTAATTTATCTTGTTCATTGGTCACTGGGTAGTAAGAAGTAAGAATTTTGCTGGACTTTGATATGATTTTGTGATTAAAAATTGATGCCTTCATCACTATTTTTTTTTTTTTTGGTGGGGTTAGTATAACAACAAGAACTGAGGAATTTTTTCTGCCAAATGAATTCTACATAAATGGGTCACATCAGAAATCTTTGTCACCACAACTGATAAGTAGTATGTAAAAATTTCCTCTTGAGAATTGAAGAATTCAGGGCAATTCAATCCAGTTTCATCCAAGCACTTTTGTTGTGAAGAGGATGAATGTACCTGGTTTTGAGTGGCAGGTGATAAACAGGTATGGAAATAGCCACAGGAATCTTCCACTTCCTTTGTAAAGGCAAAACAAACATCCACTAACAAACAAAAAAAACCAAACCAAAACAAAAAGGCAAAACCAAACAGCATAAACAAACTCTGCATTCCTGCCTAGATAGATGGGAAGTTAATGTCTTGTCCACCAAGCTGAGAATTGCAACTTATTGAACTTTGTGTCTGTTTCAGTACAGTGGTGTATAGACAGACTCTTCTCCATACCTGTGCCATTACTGGTAGCATCTTAAAGCTGGTTTCCCCAATGTTATGTGACTACACCTGAAAAACATGAGCTATTTGGCCTCAAAGGTTTATGTATTAGCAATCTGCTTTCTGTTTTCCACAGGCAAACGTTTCCACATTTATAGCCAGGCAAAGCACTGTAAGATACAGTGCTTCCCTTTCTTCAAAAATATTGAGGAAAAATAATAGGGAGAGTGTTAAACAGTTTCACTGTTCTCAACTGCAGTGTTCAGCTTCTGTAAAGCAGAAGTTAAGCTTTGATTGTTTTTTTACAGTAAAGGAATTCAGGCTGATACAACATAGCAAAGAAGTATGGGGGAGAGGGGAGTTTGTTGATTTTTAGTTCTCTGAAAAATGAACTAGCTAAGTCCCCAGAAAATCTATCCACCCTCCAGTTTCATGGGTATTTAGCAAGCTACTCCTTGAAACCACTGAGTTTAATCCTCTCAGCTATGATTTCCTTCTGGAAAGAGATGAATTTAAGTATGAAATGCTCATGAGTTTAAGTAGTGTAGTAGAGCTGCCCAGGTTATTGCTGCCAAGTTGAAGAGTTCTGACTTGGTCTCGTTGCATGCTAATAAATGGCATTTGGTTGGAAAATAAAACATGGTTTAAGAGTGGTGCCAGTGGCAGGGAAGAGTTTTGAACAAGCACAGGAAAGATGCTGAAGAAGTGTGCAGGATCACCTTGCAGGATCACCTGCAATGCTTGGGGCTATACTATCAGAGTAGCTGCACTTTGTTGGAGGCACTTAGGCTGCGTGTCACTTATTCATGATTTGTGGCTCTTGTCAATGAGCATAAATATGCTTCCAAAACTAAGGATTGTACTGAAAACTGTAGTCATGCAGCTGTATTCATTGTACCTCTTCACCAAGGCAGAAAAGTGATGGGAAGAAACTGGGTCTGACTCAGACCAATGAGAACTGGGAACAGAAATAAACGTGATCGTCCCGGCTTGGGGAAAGGCTCCAAACCATTTAATTATCTTGTGAATTGACCACTTTTGGAGGAAATTACATTGGAAAGTGACAGCTGTGGAGAAGCTGTCTAAAGGTAATGCATAAAAGAAGCAAAGCAGGAAATAGCAATGACAGGACAAGGGGCAATGGGTTTAAACTGGCAGAGGGGAGATTTAAACTGGATGTTACGAGGAAGTTCTTTCCAGTGAGGCACAGGCACAGGTTGCCCGGGGAGGTTGTGGCTGTTCCCTCCCTGGAGGTGCTCAAGGCCAGGTTGGATGAGGCCTTGAGTGATCTGTACTAGCGGGAGGTGTCCCTGCCTATGGCAGGGGGTTGGAACTAGATGGTCTTTGAGGCCCCTTCCAACCTTACCATTCTATGATTCTAAATTGCCAGTATTACTAGGAAACATAAAAAAATTATCAGGCAACATAAAGAACAAGCACAAAACAATGCGCTTGGGTCAAAAAACACAGAATGACAAAATATGCCAACATCCATCTCCTTGATTCCTGCAGCAAAGGTATCCTTATGGCCAGAGCAGCAGAGTTTTAACTTTATAGGAGAGGAAAGTAATGAGTGCTTTTGCAGTGCATTTGCTAATGATCTTTAAGTTGACATTGTCCAGTAGTTTCTGCTCCAGAGAGCATTAGGTCAGTACAGATTGAAAACAGCTGAACAAAGTGAGGGTTTTTTTAATGCTGTAATTTGGGTGAGCAAAATAAATAAGGCTAAACTTTATTATATTAATTACAACCTGTTTAAAATAAACAAATTCTGCTTTTTATTTTAGTCGGTTTAAATATATGAACGCTGAATGATTGAATATTGCAGCTTTGATGCTCTGTGGCTTATTATTTGCTTTCTCCTCGTGCTATTTAATCTTTAATTTAAAACCCACTGTGTTCTGCAGGGCTGAAACAGCGTTGTGAAATAGAGTGTTGCAAAAAAGCACAGGAAAGCAGTTGTAATGTTCATTGCTGAAATAGACAAACATAGCAACCTTTCTAATCTGCTAAAGTGTGTAAGTGAACAACAATTACCAAGCACTGCTTTCCATGGGCTGTAACACTTTGTGACTCAGTCTCTTCTCATTGGGAATGCCCAAGTTCTACTTACTTATAATTGAAGTTGTGAACTTGCTTCTCTTTGGATGTAAATTCCTTAAACAGGAAAGCTGGAGAACCAGTCACCCTACCCACTAATCCTTAATACAGAAATAAGAAAGATAAATGCATATTTCAACAAAATAAGTACTGAACTCTTTCCATTTTGTAATAAGCAATCCCAATAGAGGTTGGGAAGTACAAATCTCTTTAGTTGAAGGTTAGCTAATCCAGCATGACGAAGCTTTGGGCTCCACTGCTACAGTCCTGTCCTTGAGGGAGCTCCTTGTCTTCTAGCTAGCAGTGACAGGAGTGCCTGTGTAGGTTGGCTGAAAATGACTTCATTTTTCATAGCTGTCACCTCTAGGTTTGCTTTAAGCACTGTTAAACACCTTTTTAGTATACAATCTTGCAGTATACAATCATCTTAGTTGATGAGCTTCTGTGAACTGCAGCAGCAGAGGAAGAAAATCTCTTTTCAAAGGGCAATGTCTTGCAGTCTGATGTAAAGGATCCTTCTAGAACTGGTATGAGATGCAGTGGCATGAACTGTCATGGCTTTTACAAGTGTGTTGCTGTCATTGCAGCAGCCATGGGGGTATTACAAATATCCACAGTCCAGAAAGATATAGTGGGCAGCCAGTAGATTATTGCTGTTCATTGCTTTCCCCTGCTGGGAAGAAGGATGTTCCAAATGATTAAGTGTCTGTCTCCAGATTCAGGAGAGATGATTTCCCTGTGTGACACATTTTATCTGATCTTTGGGCAAATCATTTATGCTGTAGTGTAATGGAACAGATGAAGTAGCAAATGGATTGGGTTTTTTTTTTAACTCCCTGCCTAGGGATAAGCTTCAGTCTCTTTTCCTGCATTAGCACTAATGCTCAGTTGGTCCTAAAGAGAGCTGAAACAGCAGAAAACAAAGCCTAGCAGCACTAACAAAAAGAAGAGGGGAGATTGAAACTGGATGTTAGGAGGAAATTCTTTTCAGTGAGGGTGGTGAGACACTGGCACAGGTTGCCCAGGGAGGTTGTGGCTGCTCCCTCCCTGGAGGTGTTGAAGGCCAGGTTGGATGAGGCCTTGAGTAACCTGTACTAGTGGGAGGTGTCCCTGCCTATGGCAGGGGGTTGGATCTAGATGATCCTTGAGGTCCCTTCCAACCTTACCATTCTATGATTGTATGATCTAAGTAGATAGGCAATTAAAACCCAAACAGAAGTTCTGTTTTTCCCCAAAGTCCTTGTGAAGCATCCAATTCTTACAGACTGCTCTTTACAAGGGTAAACAAACGCTTAGGAGAATAATCAATTCCTTTTCTGCATGAATTCATCGATTCCCTACCCTTGCTTCTTATAACAAACAACAAATTACCAGCTACTCTTAAGCCAACCTCAATACACATCTTCATCTCCATTTTAACTAAGTTTGGACAGATTGTTACTAGTGCAGGGCCAGGAGTGGAATGAACTTTGCATCTCTGAAATGTTTCTCTTTGCAACTGAAAATCCAAGGTTTGCCAGCAGCCTGAAACTTCAAACTGCCTGTGCCAAGCCACCAGACTGCTGTATTTCAATGATTTGTCATGACCCTGTGAATGTACTGGGTGGTTCTTCAGAATTTTTACCCACTTTGAGGTGTAATCTTTACCTAGAGTTTATGACTGCAACAGCAGCTCAGACAAACAGCTAGAAAATACACTTTGTAATGCCTGGTGTGTATGCACCAGTTTGCGTGTGGGAGGTTTGACAGAGACAGCAGACACTTTGACAGAAAAAGCATCGTGGTCAAGATCAGAAATAGAAGAAAATATCACATACCAGCAACAGAACGAGGGCACACAGTCTCAAGTTGTGCCAGGGAAGGTCTAGGCTGGGTGTTAGGAGGAAGTTCTTGCCAGAGAGAGTGATTGGCATTGGAATGGGCTGCTCAGGGAGGTGGTGGAGTCATTGTCCCTGGAGGTGTTCAAGACAAGCCTGGATGGGGCACTTAGTGCCATGGTCTGGTTGATTGGCTAGGGCTGGGTGCTAGGTTGGGCTGGATGGTCTTAGAGCTCTCTTCCAACCTGGTTGATTCTATGCTTCTATGATTCTATTTTTCTATGATTCTATGCAGGAGTCAATGAAGATGTTGGCCAGAGCAGAAGAAACTGCCCTCATCTCCCAACAAGAGGAACAGGCTTCCCCAGGTGTCTAGAAGAGTTGGGGATGTCCATAGCCAAATAAGCTCTTCTGTAAATCAGCCCCTGTAATAATTGGTGGGAATATCATGCTGGGAACATCCAGTGTCCTGAGGCTGTAAAGCTCCTGAGTCATGCTGTCATTGAATCCTCAGGCCATTGTCCTAAGATGGATTTTCTACACTGTTATTCTGTGATCTCCATTCTCATTCTGAAGCTCCTCTGGAGCTTTCCACTAGCTGGCAAATCTATTCAATTAATTACAGTGCAGTCTAAAAGCCCTGGCCAATCACTGGAATCACTTTTCTTCTGTGATACAATGGGAATGGCCACAGCAAACTAATGTTTTACATCTATTGCTACTTCTAATAGCTGAGAGATCAAAAGTCCTGCATTTCAGTAAGAAAAACTCAGAACATACTTTGCACAGAGGAGAGCTGCAAGAATCGTCTCATGTCCAGAAAACAGATGAGATAACAGACCAACAATATATTAAACATTCCTGCAAATAGGAAGACAAACTTCATTTCTCCATGACTGTGGTGGACAAAATAAAATTGATATAAGCTATAGTGAGGCATCTGACATCAAGAAATAATGACGTTAGGAAACTGATTTCTAAGAGAGTCTCTATCACAGGAAAACAGATTAGATTTTATTTTATTGTATTTATTTTGGTCAGAACTCACATAAGCCTGTGGGACAAGATGAGGTCTAGATTTTGTGAAGTTTCATCTACTTGAGGGACACATAGAATCATAGAATCATAGAATGGTAAGGTTAGAAGGGACCTCAAAGATCATCTAGTTCCAACCCCCTGCCATAGGCAGGGACACCTCCCACTAGTACAGCTCACTCAAGGCCTCATCCAATCTGGCCTTGAACACATCCAGGGAGGGAGCAGCCACAACCTTCCTGGGCAACCTGTGCCAGTGTCTCACCACCCTCTCTCTAAAGAACTTCCTCCTAACATCCAGTTTAAATCTCCNTGTATATATATATATATATACACATACATATATGCATATATAGGCATATACGCATCTACATACATATATATAATAAAAATATTATAATATATATAATAAAATATATAATATGTATCAAATAATTAAATCATAAATAAATAAATAAATAATGAATACATTAGTAAAGAAATATCCATTTAATTGTTTGTTTATTTATTTGTTTATGTATTTGTTTATTTGATGCAGCTAATATCTTTAAAGAGCATTGACATGCATGCCTAACCAAAAGATGCAAACAACAAATACATGTTTCTGCAATTCAGTATGAATTTAAACACTTTTAGCTATATTAAGAATGATTAGTTAGGTTGTGTTTCCAGACAATTTAAAAAATGAGTTTGGATTTGGTGACCTCTGGAACTGAGTAACTCAGCATACTTTGTAGGTGTTTTCCTCAGATATTGTGCTTGTTGAAGGCAACCTCTCTGTACAGATTATTAAAAAACAAGGGACTTTGGTAAGAAAAATTAAATCAGCACTTCTCCCCTTGCTTGTCAAATGCTGACACATACAACCTTGTTTCCACACCTGTAACAGCATTATTACTATATTGTATTGCTTCCTAGAATAATGGTCTTCTGTGCTGTATTCTTCTGTGACAACCATAATCTCTTGATGTGACAAAATGCAGCTTTTTAGTGCAGATATTCCATGCTACCAAGTGTTGGAGTGGGTCCAGAGGAGGGCCACAAAGATAATCAGAGGGCTGGAGCAGCTCTCCTATGAGGACAGGCTGAGAGAGTTGGGGCTCTTCAGCCTGGAGAAGAGAAGGCTTCGAGGGGACCTGATAGTAGCCTTCCAGTATCTGAAGGGGGCCTACAGGAAGGCTGGGGAAGGATTATTTACAAGGTCCTGCAATGACAGGACAAGGGGCAATGGGTTTAAACTGGCAGAGGGGAGATTTAGACTGGATGTTAGGAGGAAGTTCTTTACAGTGAGGGTGGTGAGGCACTGGAACAGGTTGCCCAGGGAGGTTGTGGATGCTCCCTCCCTGGATGTGTTCAAGGCCAGATTGGATGAGGCCTTGAGTAACCTGTACTAGTGGGAGGTGTCCCTGCCTATGGCAGAGGGTTGGAACTAGATGATCCTTGAGGTCCCTTCCAACCTTACCATTCTATGATTCTATGATTCTATACCCAGGATATGACCTGAATCATCCAGCTCTGTGTCATTTTTGTTACAGATTTCTTTATTCTGAACTTGATGTACAAGATGAGTATCAATGGAGGGACAGAGGAATACAGGAGAGGAAAACAGAAGAATTAAAAACCCGTTTCACATACTCTGGGGAAAATGATTATGACACCTTAGGTCTCATAACCTAGGTAGTCTTAGGTAGTCTTTAGTGAGCTGAGATAATTTTGTTCTTCAGCAACAGACTTGTAAGCCAGTGGCTGATCTGTAGAAGAATTTTTTTTCCAATATTCTCAGTTTCATATGCTGAAAACTTGTTCCATTATTTATTGAACCGTTCTATATACCCTCACAATGAATAGTTAATGCTGTGATATTAAATTCCTGATGGCTTTGAAGTGAAAGTTCTATGTTTCAGTTATTATGAGAGAAGGCCTTTTCTCATAATAACTGAAACAGAGAACTTGTGCTTTTAGAAAGCTCTCTTAAAAACACAGGGAAAATTCCAAAGGTACCATTGGGTGTTAGGAGGAATTTTTTTCCTGTGAGGGTGATGAGACATTGGCACAGGTTGCCCAGGGACGTTGTGGCTGCTCCCTTCCTGGAGATGTTCAAGGCCAGGTTGGATGAGGCCTTGAGTGAGCTGTACTAGTGGGAGGTGTCCCTGCCTATGGCAGGGGGTTGGAACTAGATGATCTTTGAGGTCACTTCCAACCTTACCATTCTATGATTCTTTGACACAATGAGTAAACTCTGTTAGGTTTGGAGATTTCGTTTGAGTAAGGTTCTCAAAAAGCTGAATCTGATTTTAATCTTCATCTGAATTTACTGAGAACAGTGTTGCTTGTGTAGGTTTTGGTTTCCAGGTATTTTTAGCTTAGCTAGAAATAGTGTAGCTTATTTTGTATGTATTTCAGCATTTCTCATTTCAGCTAACACCAGAAATGTGCAGCACAGGAGCACATAGCTCTGGGAAAAACAAAACAAAACAAAACACAACTATTTGAAAGTTAAACAGCTTCATTTTCCTTTCTCCTCACCTGGCTTTTTGGAATAACAGATAAAGTGCAACTATTGTCAACAGTTACAATATTAAATGTTTGTGAATTGCTTACATTCCCAAATGTTCCAAAACATTTTAGGTAGCCTGTCTGTACCTTTCTGTGAGTCAGTCACACCTAGGAGCTTTAGGATACATCATGATATACTGAAATGGAGAGAAGCAGGACTTTCTAGGGTAGAACCTTAAAATAGTCTTGTTTAGGGCTCCAATAATGCTGCTGCTTTCTTTGCTTGAAGATGTCTGATTTTGCTTCTGTCCTACGTCAGACTTAAACATTTGTGTGGCAGATTGAGGAGAAGACTAAAGCTGCTGAGCATCTGATCCTTAAAATTCCATGACTTCTTAGGAAGATACCAGGCAATGCAGTTGGGCCCTGATGGTCCAGGCAGCAGGCCTGTTGCAAAGCAGCAAGGTATACTCTGTGGCTCCACGTAATAAAGTGGATGATGTTCAGATGCTTCATTGGAGTCCCTCAATGCAGCACTAAACAACACTATTAAATCACTCAGAAATTAGGAAAGCTAATGATTAAGAAGCAATTTTAATTCAGCTTCCTATTGCATCATTTTGTATTTTTGCCTAAAATAATCAGTCTCGAAGCACTAGGAGAACTAACAGCCCTCTAACATGAAGTCTTGTACTGGGTCGCACAACCACAGGCACATGACCTACTTCAAGCTTGGGATTTTTTTGCTTACAATGGTTTTTTTTATCTCATTTTATTTTTACAACAAACTCTTACTTGTAGAAAAGGTTTTCTTCTCAGAATTTTGAGTAACGTTATTTATTTCTCTAGTAAAGATTTCAGGCAAGTGGTGCATTTTTTTATCTTCAAAGACACAGAGACCGTTTGGTGGTGTCCCAGTTTCTGCAGCAAGACCTTGTGCCAGCTGTCATTGCAAGACCTTGTCAATAATCCCTCCCCAGCCTTCCTGTAGGCCTCTTTCAGATACTGGAAGGCTACTATAAGGTCTCCTGAAAGTCTTCTCTTCTCCAGGCTGCAGAGCCCCAACTCTCTCAGCCTGTCCTCATAGCAGAGCTGCTGCAGCCCTTTGAGCATCTTTGTGACCTCCTCAGACCCACTCCAACAGTTCCATGTCCTTCCTGTGCTGGAGGCTCCAGAACTGTACACAGTAACACATCAGTTCCACACTTGAGTGGTCTGTGGGTGACAGTTATGTGCTATATCCCAAGTAAATCAGTGATGAGAAGAGAAAGCAAGAGGGTGCTTTGCTGTGCACTTTGCATTTAACATTTGCAAGGCTGAGGAGGTAATGTCCTGACTGCTGGAGAGCTTTAGTCATTTCATTGCAACTTACAGACCAGGAAAGTGAATCTCATTAAAGACCTGACCTGCAGATGAATACAAATCTTGTCTCTCATTATAAACAACATCTGTGAAATGCTGGTTTGCTTCCTAGCAGAGAGAACACTCTTGCTCGATACTAAATCAGCATCTCTACCTTGTCCTGTGATGCACAGCAACCAATTGCTTGTTCTTCTGCTGTGGATATAACACATCTTCCTTGAGCAGGGAAACACTTTAGCCTAATGGGTGGGTTTAATTTTCCCATCATTCTTTCTTCTCTGGAGGACATATATCTGAGCTATGGCAAGGAAATGTAATTTTTTCCAGGAGATTTTGTCTGGGAGGAATAATTGAGAAGCAGACAGCTTGGAGCTCCATGTCCTCTTCAAGCTATTCTTTCTGATGTTCTGCAACATGTAAGAATTATTTCTATGTTATGAAGTCAGGGGCTGGGAACAAGACAAAAACTCCTCCTTCTCCTGATGCAGAGTCTGCCTTTGGTAGTTCAGTGACTGGAATTAGTTGGATTTAGGTATGTTGCAGGATAGCTGATTCCTCCCTAGCATGGATTTGGTAAATGATGAGTTCTGTTTGCCAGATATTTTTTCTAGAGAAAGCTTTGATATGCTTTATAGATTTCCATTTTTATTTTTTTTTCTTTCATATTAAGTAAAGAATTCAGTGGTTTGGCCAGATAGGACCATTTAAAGGAAAGAGAATAGTGAAGATCAGCTAAAAAAGCATAGAAAAACACAGTTCTACAGGCTGCCTTTTATGAAGGCCATCAAGAGCTAGTTTCTGAACTGAAGTTTCAGTATTACTCAGTAGAGAGTTTGCACAGGATTTCAGAAGGCAGCTTGACTTTCTGAAAGGCTGTCAACACCATCTTACATAGGGGAGTGGTGCCTTTTAAGAAAAAAAAAAATAAAAGTGTCCTCAGGCATGGAAGTGAAGCATGCAGGTGGGGTTTCCTTTGTGGTCACATATCTCCTTCTCTTGATCTAAAAATAAAAGCTGACAGCAGGTTTTGTTGTAGCTGCCAGCTTACTCTCCAGTAAGGGCAATTTGCTTGTGCTTCAGAAGTGATGGAACACCTTGAACTGGATCACCTGGCATCTGTCTTGCAAACACCTTCTCTCTCAGGGCTGGAAAGCTGGGCAGAAATTGAAATCAAGGGTTAATTAGAAAAGAAAGGATAATTATCTGGGGTTTCTTTTTTTTTTTCTGTTTCAACCTTCATTGACCTATAGCCACTGTTAGTTCATTTCCCATTCTGCACTTGATACCTTCATGCATTTCAATGGCTTTGCCCATTGCCTCACTGCTTAAAGGCAGTGATCCCTGGGGATCCTTCAGCCTTTAAACAACGTTATAAAAGCCTTTGTATATTCTACAATTACCTCTCTCTTTGTTTTCTAAAAAATGGTTTCAGCTACTCCCTAGCAGGACACCAGAATCAGCATGTCAATATCAAAATATCTCTCTGTGGGAGAAATGTGTATGCAACATCCTGGCCAAGGTTGTAGTTTGCAGGTGAAACCACATGAAAATCAGTTGCCTGCACTGGTTACCTTCAGGGGATGTAAACAGTGAGTGAGGTTTTTTTCACAGTACTGTAGAATCAACCACATTGGAAGAGATCTCCAAGCTCACCCAGTCCAACCTAGCACCCAGCCTTAGCCAATCAACCAAACCATGACACTAAGTGCCCCATCCAGGCTTGTCTTGAACACCTTCAGGGACAGTGACTCCACCACCTCCCTGGAGAGCCCATTCCAATGCCAATCACTCTCTCTGGCAAGAACTTCCTCCTAACATCCAGCCTAGACCTCCCCTGGCACAACTTGAGACTGTGTCCTCTTGTTTTGTAGCTGGTTGCCTGGGAGAAGAGACCAACTCCTACCTGGCTACAACCTCCTTTCAGGTAGTTGTAGACAGCAATGAGGTCTGCCCTGAGCCTTCTCTTCTGCAGGCTGCACACCCCCAGCTCCCTCAGCCTCTCCTCACAGGGCTGTGCTCCAGGCCCCTCACCAGCCTTGCTGCCCTTATCTGGACACCTTCCAGTACCTCAACATCTCTCTTGAATTGAGAGGCCCAGAACTGGACACAGCACTCAAGGTGTGTCTTGACCAGTGCTGAGTGCAGGGGCAGAAGAACCTCTCTTGTCCTGCTGGCTACACTGGTCCTGATCCAGGCCAGGATGCCATTGGCTCTCCTGCCCACCTGGGCACACTGCTGGCTCATGTTTAGCTATTATCTACCAGCACCCCCAGGTTGCTCTCTGCCTGGCTGCTCTCCAGCCACTCTGTCCCCAACCTGTAGCACTCCTTGGAGTTGTGACCAAAGTGTAGAACCCTGCACTTAACCTTGTTAAATCTCATCCTATTTGCCTCTGCCCACCCATCCAGCTTGTCCAGGTTCCTCTGCAGAGCTCTCCTACCCTCCAACAGATCCACTCTCACTCTTAACTTGGTTTCATCTGCAGACTTACTGATGTCCTGTCCCTTCTACAGAACCTGTTACAGTTGTCAAACCAATTATAATTTAGGTGGAGAGGTTTAACAAGAGGTAACATTGCCTGCTGCTGCTCCTCAGAGTCTTTGCACATAAGACACCATCTTCTGTACCATTAGCAGTACCAGGATGCTGATAAACCTTTTCCAGCTTGGCTTTAAGCAGTGGAGACCTGACAGTAACATCCTCATTTTCCACTTATTTTTCAACTTTTGCATCTTTACTAATGAATTGTTTTCCTGGCATTTGTGCAGCTTGCTGATAATGAACCCCTTCTAACAAAACCATCATGTCTGTATACGTATATATGCATATTTGCATTTGTGTATATTTGCAGTGTGAGTGGAGCCCAGACAGTCAACCAAGTCCTGGGCTGCATCAAGAGCAGTGTGGGCAGCAGGGCAAGGGAGAGGATTCTGCTCCTTTACTCTGCTCTTGTCAGACCCCACCTGGAGTACTGTGTGCAGTTCTGGAACCCTCAGCACAGGAAGGACATCAAAGTGTTGGAGCGGGTCCAGAGGAGGTCAAGAGGATGACCAGAGGACTGCAGCAGCTCTACTGTGAGGACAGGCTGAGAGAGTTGGGGCTCTGCAGCCTGGAGAAGAGAAGGCTTCCAGGAGACCTGATAGTAGCCTTCCAGTATCTGGAGGGGGCCTACAGGAAGTCTGGGGAGGGACTATTGACAAGGTCTTGCAATGACAGGACAAGGGGCAATGGGTTTAAACTGGTAGAGGGGAGATTTAGACTGGATGTTAGGAGGAAGTTGTTTGCAGTGAGGGTGGTGAGACACTGNCTATATGTATGTGTGTGTGTATATATATATATATATATATATACACATATCTATACATATATATATATATATATACAGATGACCCTGTGCCCAGAATTTACAGCCTAACCAGACAAATTAAATCAGACGATGCAAGAAACATGTCAGCAGCCATCTCCAGATAGCTGGTGGAGACACAGCAAGATGAAGCGGTTTACCAAGGGCAGAGCTAGGAGTTGTGGCATTGTACCTGCTGGAGGGAGTTGGTTATGCACAGACAGAACAGTCTTTCTGGATAAACAGATACTTTGGATTTTAAGTGTTTTTATTCTCCAACCGCTGTCCCTTACGTGTAGTCCTTCTACCTCCTTTGTTCTTCCTCTTTTTTTTTTTTTTTCATTTCTGTATTTGACTGTGTTTCCTGTGGATAACTGCTTCTTCCTTGCTAAACAGCTGCAGCTTTTTTTGTGAATAAATGGAGGACAGAAATGTAGCAAGACAGAAATGGAGGGAAGCCAGGCCCCAGAGAGTCACAAGGAAGGCTCTAGGGAGTATATACCTCCCAGCCTCCTGGCTTTGCTTTGCTGCTTTCACACTGCACTTGCTATTCTCCATCTCTCTCTCTAGTCAAGCTACCAGGTGAGCTCTGTCACTAGCCAACCCTCAGTCACCTCACAGAAGCCCTTGCCAGGCTGCTGCTTACCACTGTCTCTTTACTCCAGCAATAACAGATTCCCTGTGAAGCAGCCTGCCCAAGCTGTGATTTTGGTCTTGCCAGAACAGCTTGCCACTGCTGGTAGCTGGGAACAAAAGCTACTGGTTCACCACTTTAATGTCTCCTCTCTGTGTCTCCTGCTGTTTACAATTCCACCTGCTCTTCTCCATCTTGCAGCAATCTGATCATTGCCCAGCTCTCCTGTCCTGCGTCCAAGAGACTGCACGTTTACAGCAGAGAAGGAGCCCTGAGTCAAGAGCTACAGCATGGGGGGTTTGGACAATGGTATTGAGTAATTTATCAACAGCAGTACCCTTGCTGGAAAGAAGTCATCAGCAATAAGAAAAGGTGCATGATCTTCTCCTCAACTCCAGAGGAGTAGTAGGATCTGGTACTGAATACTAATGGCTTTGTGTAGGGCTTGTTGTCCTCTGGTTTTGTACTGAAGTACAAGAAATCTGCTTCCACAGAACAGGATTTTCAGTGAGGTCCTTAGAGGTGCTTGTACAACCCCACAAAGGGTTCCATTTTGGAGCTGTTGAATCATAGGATGTTTTGCATTGGAAGGGAGCTTTAAAGGTCACCCAGTCCAACCTTCTAGCAGTGAAGGGAGATCTTTAAGTAGACCATGTTACTCAGAGCCTGCTCCAAACCAACCTTAAATTTTTCCAGGGAAGGAGTTTCTATCACCTCTCTACACAACCTGTGCCAATGATTCACCACCTTTACTATAAAAAAAATCTGCATTGTATCTAGTCTAAATCTACCCTTTTTTAATCTAAACCCACTATCCTTTACCCTATCATAACAAGTCCTGCTAAAAGGATTATCCCCACCTTACTTATTGTCGCCTTTCAAGAACTGAAAGGCCACAATAAGATCTTCTCAGAGCTTTTTCTTCTCTTTGATGAAGGGTTTCTACTGAAAGGACACCAGTCTAAAAATGTCTCCATGTACAAGGCAGCTGTTGCAGTTTTGTTGTGTTGTACAGTACTAGTGCTTGGTCTTGCTTTGGCCAGACACTTTTTGCCATCTGCAGCACTGAGGACCATAGCACTAATACTTGTGAACCACCTCTCCCAGCCTGCATGTGAATCACAAGCTGTCCAGGCTTTCATTTTGTCACAACAGGAAAAAAAAAAAAAAAAAAAGAAAAAAAAAAAAGG
>VWZE01010908.1:274383-294974 GCA_013396675.1 Eubucco bourcierii
CTGCAGCCAAGGCAACCCTTTAGCTTCACTTCACTCACCAGCCCTTCCTTGTTGGTGAGGACTAGGTCCAGCATGGCACCTTTTCTTGTGGGTTCCTCTACCATTTGCAGGAGGAGGAGAAAGAACCTGGAGTCACTGAGTTGGAGGACTGTGGATTGCCCAGACTTGTTCCCCTGCTCCCCCTCCTTCTGTGCTGGGGGAAGCACCCATGGGAAAGAGGACCAAAGCCCTGGGTTCAGCTGGTATGGTCAAACTTGGCAAAGTGCCATCCTGATTGGCTGATCTATGCCCAAAGCCTCATTAATCTTGGGCTGTATTGATAAAAAGGGATGAGCAGGTAGCACAAGGGATGCTCTGCCATTGTTCCCATGCTTGTTTGCTGCCTCATTGCATCCTGAGCTGTGTGGAACTCCACTAGCAGGAACAAGCTCTAATGCCTGCAGGTACTCAGCCTGCATGGCCAGCCTGACATTGTACCCAGCCTGCACTTGGCATTTCATCCTGCCTGCCCCTCTGAAAGGCTGCTGCTGAATGAGGAATCAAGAGGAACCACGTCAGAGACTGTACCAGACTCCAGCTACCTGAGAAAAGAGCCTGGCAAAACTCCAAACCCTCTACAGGCTTTGAGAACACTGACAGCAACCCCTCCTGTGCTTTGGGTACTGTCTGATACTATTTTGTGAGTAAATACTTAAAACCTCTTGTAATCACTATTTGTCTTCTACCATAAGCAGAAAGGAGCTTCCTGTGTCCATCCAGTGACTATGCAGGATAATGAACCCAGTGGATCCTGTGTTATTATCTGTATGAAGTTTCCATGACCATGCAAAGAACTGAGTATTATTAAAATCAGTGGTCAGGGTGGCAAGAGTCCTGAATATTGAATATTAATAAACAATATTAATATTTGAAAATCATATCTCACATCAATTAATTATCCCTTCCATAACAATTCAAAACATGCAATTAATTCCTAAAGCATTTCATTCTTTGAAAAGTTTTGCAACAAATGGGACTTGATGAATAATGGTGGGAAATTTTCATTTCCAAAACAGTAAAATGAGTCCAGCTGTAATGTTTCTGTTGGGGCTATAGCAACATGATTGTTTCTCTGCTCAGGAAAAAAAAAAAAAAATCCAGTGAAGATGGATGAAATCCACTTTCAAACAAGGAAAAAATTGTGAGATCCAAAAACATATGTGTGCATATGAAAATATTATTACAGACTTCAGGGAAAAGAGCTTGAAGATTGATTACCTTAATGATTACTTAATGGAGAAGACTGCAGAAGTTCTGGGGCAGTATTCCCAGAATTACCTACACTGCTTGAAGGTAACTGCCCATGCTGCTTTCAAAGTCTGATTCACTGAACATAAGAATGTCAGCACAATATCAGAATAAAGATTAATTTAGGTAATTTGCTGTCCAGGGCCAGTAGCAGATGCTTAGAAATGAGCACCAGCTTCTGATTTCATAATACAGCTTGAGCCAAGATAACAGCTTGTTACTGCCAAGAGGGAAAGGTCCTACTCTTTCTTGCAGCTTCTGCATCTCTAGCTCCTGGATTCATAAACCCCAGCTGCTGCGCATTTCTGGTGCTCATCCAAACATGTGTTTAGCCAGTTCCCTGAAATGGCAGAAAAGTCACTTCAAAAGAACTTCTTTTTATTATTTGTCTTTGAGTTGAGCTGGCTTGCCTTACAATCAGTCAGGTCACAAAGCCAGAAGGTGGGGTCATGCACCTGAGGCATTTATTTGGCTAAATCATCTATCTTTCCCTGTTCAACACCAGCTGAAAAACCTATCTGATCTTCTCAAGAAGCATTTACAGTGGGTGGAAGAGCTCTCTCCAGAATGGAAAGAACTAATTTACAATTTATCAACAAGTCTGTACAGGGTTGTGTTTTTTTGAGGTTTGAGTGGGTTATTTGGGGTTGGGTTTCTTTTTGGGTTTTGGGTTTTTTTTTGGTTTGGGTTTGTTGGGTTTTGGGGGTTTTTTTGGGTTTTTTTTTGTTTTGGTTGGTTGATTTTTTTTTTAACACGTGCATTACTTTACAGTCATAGAGTCATAGAATCAAAGAATCTTAGAATCATAGAATCAAAGAATCATAGAATCAGTCAGGGTTGGAAGGGACCTCAAGGATCATCTAGTTCCAACCCCCCTGCCATGGGCAGAGACACCCTACCCTAGATCAGGCTGCTCACAGCCTCATCCAACCTGGGCTTAAACACCTCCAGGGATGGGGCCTCAACCACCTCCCTGGGCAACGCAGGCCAGGCTCTCACCACTCTCATACTCAAGAATTTCCTCCTCATGGCCAGGCTGAATCTCCCCACCTCCAGCTTTACTCCATGCCCCCTAGTCCAGTCACTACCTGAGAGCCTAAAAAATCCCTCCCCAGTTATTTTTGTAGGCCCCCTTCAGATGCACTCATTGTCTTTGAGTTTCGCTGGCTGTTTTATAGCTTGGTCATTCAACATCATGCAGTTCTTACATGGTAGCTCACTGCAGCCAGGAGGTACATGTTATGCATTTATATGTTTAAGAATATAGATCCCAGCATTGAGTCTAAGAAGATGATGATAACTGCCATTCCACTGTGAAAACTCACTGTATATAGTTCAGTGATCTCTTTCCTGCTTTTTAATCAGTTATCTGTCCTTAGGAGAATCTTTCTTTCCAAACTGAAAAGGCTAAAGGGCTTTTAGCAATGAGTACTATTGCCACCTTTTTTTGCAAGGTTACAAACTGACTACTTGAACATTAACTCTGTCCATATGATGAATGGCTTCCCTGAAGTCCTGTTGATATATATGTTGTATTTATTCTTTGGTTGGAAATTTCTTCTGTGATCTTCATCACAGACAGGAAGCCTTTGTTAAAGCTTGGTACCATGCTGCTGTCGTTCATTCCTCTAGCACTTTATTGGTACTAAGCTAGAGAGCACCTCTTCTGTGAAGACAGGAGGAAAGAATTTGGGCTGTTCATCCTGAAGAAGAGGTTCCAAGCTACATTTCAATATCTGAAGGGGGCCTACAGGAGGGCTGAGGAAAAACTGTTCATAAGGGCTTGTAGTGATAGGACAAGGGGCAACAGTTTTAAACTAGAGCAGGGCAGATTTAGGTTGGGCATAAATAAGAAGTTCTTTACAACAAGAGTGGTAAAATACTGGAACTGGCTGCTCAGGAGTGTGGTTGAGGCCCCACCTCTGGAGACATTCGAGATCAGACTCAATGTGGCCCTGGGCAGCTTGATCTAATTGGAAGTATCTGCTCACTGCATGGGCGTTGGACAAGATGACCTTTGAGAGTCCCTTCCAACCTGATGCAATCTGTGAATCTGTGAGTCATGGGGACAGGCAGATATCAACACTTCTTGTTAGATCTAAGGGGGAAAAAAAACATTCTACTTTGAAGTTCGTCTTTCCCACCACTGCACCAGCCTGCAACATCTTGTACACATACTTAGCTGGAAGCAAATAAATAGATCATTTGAAAACAATGGATTCCAAAGAATTATGGAACCGGAGTAAAGGGCATGCACCAACACACTCACTCTTGTTGTTGTTTACAAGGATACGTTCAAAGGTTTGTGTTCAGATTTCAGTTTGCCATGTCTAATTCAAAGCAGAAATTCTAAGGTGCTGTGATTGCAACTGAGTGAAGATTTGCACAACCTTTCACAAACAGGGAAGTGTAGAGATCCATTCAGGGTTTGCATTGCTTGTGCTTTTTCTCTTATTCTCTGGACTCCTCAGAATGAAACCTAATGTTCCTGCCAGGGGTGAAAGCAGGAGGCATAGGAAAAGACTGATGAAGTATTCTTCTATGAATTTACCTGAGTTGTGTATCTGTGAGTGCTTGAAAAATGATGCTCACAGAAGAGAAACTGATATAAAGGACAACAGTGCGGTCACAGGCAGGGAAACAGAAGAAAGAAATTGGTAAAGCAAAAGGAATTATTTCTTCAGAGTTTTCATTCCCAGAAGCTTTCATCAGACTCTGCTTTCCAGAGTTCTTGGAGGTTGTTCTGCGAATTCTGTTTGGGTCACGTCGCTTGTCCCTGGAGCTGGTCAAACAATCTTTGACTCTCAGTGGAAGTAGCCAGATGCTTCTGCCTTTGCTCCTTACAGGTTACAAGGAGCACAGGGAAACGCTCCAGGCTAAAACCATAAATGGGATAATGACACTAGTCCCAGCATATACTTTCCAGGTGATGTTTAGGAGAACTGCTGGTCCATGACTGTGAGCAGCACTCAGTCTTCACCAATGCCTCTTCTGCCCTTGAGAAAACGTCATCATCTTCTTCTTTTTTTTTTTTTTCTTCTTTTCTTTTCTTCCTCTCCTAATGAGAGGAAACCACATCAACATCCTGAGCTGAGATGAGAATTATGGTGAATACATTGAAGTACTTACAGTGGTGTTACCAGAGTTAGGTTTGTTTGGAAAAGGAGTGTGGCTCATGTTGTCAAAATACTTGTTTCTTAGCTTCCATACATAATAATCACATGCATGTATTATCAAATGCCTTGTGAGATATTGCAACACTAAGTCAGGTTAAGAACTCCATAAGAAATACTTCAGAGTTTATTTACTGAGATTTGCTCTGTCTGCTTTGCAATTGCTCTAAGTAAAAATGCACAAAATAGTAACAGGTTATAATAGTAGCTTGAACTAAGGAAGTTGTCTCACTCTTTTCCACTTTCTTTTTTTATTTAGTTGTTCACATTTCTACAACCTACAGGCAGAAGAGGAGATTGCCTTCAAGACAAGCAGAATGCTGCCTCTTTTTTTTTTTTTTTNCTTCTGAGGCAAAGAACTGACTCTGCAATCAACCAGTAACAAACTTTTGTTAGGTACTGGCAGTAACATTATAGAAACAGTCTCTTGTGCTGTGCAATTTACTATGTAACCCCCTGAGTGCCATAGAGAATACCTCAGGTTGGCTTCCATTCCTACTCTTCCTATATATCATATACTCCTAACCATGTTCTTCTGAGATTTACTATTTTGACATTGATGACAAGAAACGAGTTTGCTTTTTACAGATTTACTATTCCTGGTATTTTCCTCTCCTTTTTACAAATCCTATTTTTCAAAGGGATCTAGTTGACTTTTCATCCTATTAAAAAAAATGTGTGGTGCTTTCCTGAATGGAATTACCAGGACTTCCATTCCTCTTAATACAACTAAAAGTAAGTTAAACAAAGCTTGGACATCTAACTACCATCAGCGAAAGCTTTCTCTGTACCACTTTCATGTGTTATCCATGGAAGGTAGTAGAGAACCGGGAGTTAAGCACAGCATACTTAAGAATCCTTAAGAATCCTTGACTGTTGTTAGATTTCAGGGAGAAGCTTATCCTTGACTTTTTCTGGACCAATAAGCTTCCAATCTCATCAATGTTCATTTGAATTGGCTGTAGGGAGAGGTGGATTTTGAATACTTACCTCAGTCTGAGCCAGACAAAGGTTACTGTCTCTTTGAAACACCTTCTGAGAGACATGAATTCTAATCAAGCAGAGATGTTTATCCATTCAATGAGGTCTTAAACTAAAAAGCAAGAGATGGCCAAGCTCAATCTTCATAATTTCCTTGTCTGACTTTAGCAAACTTAATCAGCAATTTCTAGCACTGATCTTTCTTTCCTTCAGATCAGGAGAAGGATGCTCCTATTGAATTCATCCTTTCCAGCCTGATGTGGAGTTATATACTTCCAGTGTAGGATGTAGGTAAGGAAAGGCATCCTCTTATGATCCAACACAGGTGACCTCACTGACACCAATTGTGAGGTGGGAAAAAAAAAAACCAAACCCCAATTGAAATGCTGAAGTAGACACTAAAAGATCAATACACTTGCACAGATCCTTCCCTCAACCTCAGGGAGAGGGAGGAAAAACTCTTTGCAGATGAATAGAGAATGAAATTATATTCTGGACATTATGGGACTTGACTTTCTCATGCAGTTTTGAAAGTGTGCATTTTTACAGATGAATTAGCATAGAATTTGTCCTGAGCGTGTGTGATGTCCTGATCCTAGTTGAGTGTACACTAACATGTTACTTGTCGGCAACATATGGCCCTGTTGACCTGTAACCAGGGACTAGTGGTGACAGAAGAAAGCTTGTGACATGTGGTTTACAAAATATTATAATGTAAGCTTATAATTGGGGAAAAAAAAAAAAACAACAAAACCAAACAAAAACCAATGAAACACAGCAAACCAGCATAGAAAACCTGATATTCTGAGGTCCACCTTTATTCACTCTCAAATAAAGATATGTCATAACACTTCTCTTGGATGTCTGTCTAAAACACCATAAGACCTCATAAATATGGAAGGAACAAATGGAGAGATCCAACTGAAACATGATTAAAATACTTTTTTTTTTTATTCAAGAGGAAGTGAAATTCCCCTCAAAGATACAAATGAATCCACTGGGATAAGGTGGTAACCTGGAGAAACAGTATTTTTGCATGGCAGTTTTATGTGAGTCTAACACAACTGTTCTCTCCTTGCTCCCTGCTCCCTCCCCAAAGATGTAAAAGCAAACTCAATCAGGAGGTGAAGCTGTATTCCAAGTATGAGTGCTAGCTTCAGCTGTCTGTTGAGTTTTGTAAATGAGAACATTGAGATTCTGACTTCACAGTGACAGCAAGTCTAAATAAAGACTTGTTGCAGGCAAAAAGAAAAAAAAAGTATATTGGAGAAGCTTATCAAGTCAAGACAGGGTGGGATTTTTTGACTTATTTTTACTGGTTGTTTGTTCGTTTGCTTGCTTGCTTTCATTCCAGCAACTAGAAAACATTAAACTCCATTAAACTCCACCTTGTTTTGGAAGCTATGGTTGCCTGGATCTAGGAAAAAGTCGTCCTGAGAAGTGCTACTTGTAACTCTTTCACATAGGAACAATCATAGAATCATAGAATGGTAAGGTTGGAAGTGACCTCAAAGATCATCTAGTTCCAACCCCCTGCCATAGGCAGGGACACCTCCCGCTAGTACAGGTCACTCGAGGCCTCGTCCAACCTGGCCTTGAACACCTCCAGGGAGGGAGCAGCCACAACCTCCCCGGGCAACCTGTGCCAGTGCCTCACCACCCTCACTGAAAAGAATTTCCTCCTAACATCCAGTTTCAATCTCCCCTCTGCCAGTTTAAACCCATTGCCCCTTGTCCTGTCATTGCAAGACCTTGTAAATAATCCCTCCCCAGCCTTCCTGCAGGCCCCCTTCAGATACTGGAAGGCTACTATAAGGTCCCCTCGAAGCCTTCTCTTCTCTAGGCTGAAGAGTCCCAAATCTCATAGCCTGTCCTTATAGCAGAGCTACTGTAACCCTCTGATCATCTTCGTGGCCTCCTCTGGACCCACTCCAACAGTTCAATGGAGACAAGGCTACTAGTAGTGGCAGGAGTAATTCTTGTGGCAGGAGTAATTCTTGTTGATGCATCATTCTTCTGTCAGGTCCAGCCTTCATTTGTGAGATTTCATTTGTTTACAGCATAGGCACTTGTGTCTGGGCTTTTTATCTAATCTCCTTGTGAGATCACGAGAGAGAGGAAAAAGACACTGAGTAATTTACTTCGATTCAAGGAGACATTGAAGCAGATCAAGACCATTTGCCTACTAAAAAGTCCCTTTTTGTCCACCTAGTATTGGAATCCAGGGTGGCTACCTGACAGGCATCTAGACCTAAGCAAAATTAATCTCAGCCTTCACTTCCACAGATATTGCTTAAATTAGTAGATGACAGATGTAGGAATACCCAAATCACGTCACCCACGTGCCACCAAACCTGCTTAAGTGACCAAACAGTGAAATGTTATCCCATAGTTTCAGTATCCCCATGTTTATATTAAAAAACCTTCACCTGCTGATGCAGCCATAGAATAGCTTACTGCTGAAGAGGAGGTCACCACTTGCTGGATGTTTACTGAATGTTGTTGTTGGTTTTTTTTCTTTTTCATGTTGTTTTGTGTGTGTGTGTGCTTGTGTGTGAGCACAGAATGTTTTTTGTTTCCTTGGCTTGCAGTTAAATTATGACATGGTCCTATAAATTGGGCTGTAGTCAACTCTTATTCTTGTGTCAGGTATCCAGGGAAGAAATTAGTCAGGCATGTGGCTTGTTTTGTCTTGCTGGTTCCCACACTCTCAGACTAAGACAGGCATTTAGCTTTCGTCACTCTCATTAGCCACTTTCCCTACCCTACTGGATGTAATTTTCTTTTATTCTTTTCCCATATAGCTATATATATGTCCTTTCCCAAACATGACAATCAGTGTTATTAGCATAGGAATGATATCAAGAAGCATATGAGAAAGCCATTTCCCTACCCTCTCCTCGAAATTATGGTTGAACTGCTTCAATAAACAACAAAACCATTCCTTGCACGCATTATTACCGCTGAAAAGATGAAAATATTCTGGCTATCAGAGAGAAAGAGAAAAAAACAACCCCCACACAGAAGAACAACTTCTGCATGCAGCCATCCAACCCAAATTCCAACATGTGGCCCCTCCTTGCTAAGAAATATCTCCCTCCCTCTGCCCAGTAAACCCTAGAGGAGATGAAGAAAGAGGAGGAAGAAGAGAAAAGAGGCAATTAAAAGGCAAAAAAAATAAACAACAGTGAGAAAGCTCTCTGCTGTAACCTGCCTGGAAGAAGCCCAGGAAAATCAGATAGACTCTAATCCGATTTCCAGAACAAAGGAAGAGGCTGGGAAGGGCAAATATTTTAGTGCCTGAGCCATTTCTTAATTCAGCTGTCTCTGTATTATTGCCCAGAGGAATGTGTCATGATTTGCACAGGGAAGTCCTAGTTTATTATCCCAAAGAATGTGTTGGACAGCTTCATTACACAGACAATGGATTCATTTAGCTCATGCCTACCTTTCATAAAGCAGATTTTAAAAGCAGTGAATTGTCTCCTGCACATTTGATGAAAATATATTTAGACCGTTTGCTCTAAACACAGATTTATTTGATAGGTTCCGTGTCCTAATTATAACATTGCACTGCACATAAAATTGAACTCAAGGAAGAGCTATTATCCCTGGATTGTTCAGTGCTTGGGACAGGGAGGTCACTTTCCTGATTGCTCTGTTATGATGCAAATTATGTTAAAATGAGAGTAGGAAGTTTTTCAGCTATTTTATAATACAAGCATTAGAGGATAGTTTACATTGCATTTCATTCAGCTATACAGAGTACAAATGCAACAGCACCTTGAGGCAAGCTATTTTTCTTGAAGGCTGCTGTGTCTTTGTGTGCACATGTACATTGCATTATAAACACTCATTTGCTAAAATAACCCTACATGTGTCATCCAGAGCTATGTTCTTGGCAATCTCATGTTACTGCTGAAAGCTCTGAGTCTCTTCTGGCAATCCACGATTTCTGTCTGAGAGTTCCTGGGCTCAGAAGGTGGCTGTTAGCTAGCTGGCACATAGCTAGCTGGCTGCTGGCTAGCTAGCTGGCTGGTTAGTGCTCCAGGAACACCAATCAGAAAACCTTCAAACCCACAAAGGCCCCGGTTGTTGGGAACCCTCTTCTGTGTCTCACATTCCGTCTGCCTCCTTTTCTCTTCTGTGTTTTTGAAAGCACCAAGACAGTGCAAAGAGATGGAAATTCTCCCTTGACCTCACTTGGATATCAAGGCCAGGCCTCATATCCTCAGGGAACAGAAAAGTATGTGGGCTGAACATACAGCTTGACACAATTTGTCTTCACGAAAACACTTCACTTGTCAAAAGTAAACACTTTTAAGGAACTCTTTGTGCCCACAATAATTCCAATAGCCAATTGACCCTATGAAGTACATTCTTAAAAGAATTAAGTTGTTTCCTATTGCTGGACACTGCTTTGTTTTTATAACTTCTTTCTTTTCTTATTCTATTCTACCTGCAGCACTATGAAACCCAGTTGTTAAAATAAAATGTCTTGGACTATGTTATGGAGGGGTAATTGATTGATGGGAGATGTGATTTTCAAATATTAATATTGTTTATTAATATTCAATATTCAGAATTCTCAGCACCCTGACCACTGATTTTAATAGTAATTAGGTTCTTTTGTAATGATCATGGAAACCTTATACAAAAGAATAACTAGATCTAGAAATAACTAGCAGAAATAATATAACATTAGTTGAACTCAACTGAACTGGAATTTGTTCAGTTGTTATTATTAATAACAATAATTGAACTCAACTGAACTGGAACAGAAGGTTCCTGTGGTCACTATACCACTTGTGGTTGATTGTACTGCTTGTCCAGTAGATGGACTTAAGGAGCTCCTTTCTGCTTATGGCAGAAGGCAATGGTGAATTACAAGAGGCTTTCAGTATTCACTCACAAAATATCTCCTGACTGGCAGGGCTTGCTACAGCTTCAGACAGTACCCAAATGCTTTCACGGAATTCTGTTACTGTTTTGTCAGCTGCTGAGACTTCTGAATCTTCCCAGGCTTCAGGGTGCTGGGGAAAGGAGGTAGACAATCTCTGACCTGGTCCTGATCTCTCTGGATGATCTGTGTATCTCCAGGACTTCCTGTCTTGGCAGGAGGCTTTCAGGTGCAGGCAGGATGTCTTGTGATGTGCAGTCTCAGCACAGTGTCGCGCTGGCTGTGCAGGCTGATCTCATAGAGGCATTTAGAGACTGTTACTGGTAAACTCCTAGAAGGCAGTTTCCAGGCAATTCAGGATACAATAAAGCAGTAACAAGCAGGCAAGCATAGATACAATGGCAGAGCACAGATAAAACAACATAACAGGTTGTGTCACCTGCTCATTTCCTTTTATCAATACAGCCTGAGACACAGAATAACCAATCAGAATAGCAGTTAGCCAAGCTTGATCATATTAGGTGAAACCATAGGCTTGCTTTACCCTTTTTAGGGCAGAACACAGGCCTGGCACAAGGCAGGCACAAGCTGAGCCTGTGTACCTTGTTTACCACAGGATGCAAACAAGTCTGGGCAGGCCACAGTCCTCAGACTTAGTGTCTCCAGATTCTTTGTCCTCTTTCCCGCAGTTGATTCTCCCCACAGCAGAGGGAGAGAGAGCAGAAAAACATCTCTGCACAATCCAGGACATATATAAGCCTATTTTGGCCTGCTTAGGCCTACAAGGACAGACTAGGCTGGAAAAGTTAGTTTGTAAATTCTTTTTATTTGGAGGTTTGAAAGCTGCTGCTTCTTTTTTTCCCCCCTTTTTTTTAATTAGGTAGGTAACTCAACACATTTTTGTCTTATTTATAAGGGTTTTAAGGAAGTGAAGAGGAGTCAGAAGGATGAAGCTGGAAGTTTAATTTCTCTGCTTAACCATCATGACCAGATTTGTTTATTTTACTGTGATTGCAGAGTCCCTTGTTATGGGTGATGTTGCGTATGTCAGAATTTTAGATCTCTGGATAGATAGGGTTTACTTCAGAGACAATTACTGACATTTCCATCAGCCTGAAGGTGTAATTACATCGGATTGATATAAGACATAGAAACAAGAACTGGATCACTCAGAAATTAAAGTGATTGTTCATCACCAAATTGATGATAAACACTACTGATGATGATAGAAGAGAGTCAATATTTGTGCTTCCAGAGCAGGTAAAAATGTTTTCCAATAAGCTATTTCTGGGGCAATGATACATTTTCCCTGAAAAAATGCTTTGAATAAATCTTCTAAACAGTTGCTAGAGTGAATGTTGTTTAGATGCCATACTTTATATTCCTATATGAAAAACTAATAACTTTTTAAATCATAGAATCATAGAATGGTAAGGTTGGAAGGGACCTCAAAGATCAGCTAGTTCCAACCCTCTACCATAGGCAGGGACATCTCCCACTAGTACAGGTCACTCAAGCCCTTGTCCAATCTAGTCTTTAACACCTCCAGGGGGGTTGAGGGGCACAGAAACACCAAATGTGATTAAAGATCAAAGATCACATTTGGCGATTCTGTGCCCCACAACCTCCCTGGGCAACCTGTACCAGTGTCTCACCACCCTCACTGCAAACAACTTCCTCCTAACATCCAGTCTAAATCTCCCTTCTTCCAGTTCAAACTCATTGCCCCTTGTCCTTTCATTGCAAGACCTTGTCAATAGTCCCTCCTCAGCCTTCCTGTAGGCCCCCTTCAGACACTGGAAGGCTACTATAAGGTCTCCTCAGAGCCTTCTCTTCTCCAGGCTGAAGACCACCAAATTTCATAGCCTGTTCTCATAGCAGAGCTGTTCCAGCCCTCTGAGCATCTTCGTGGTCTCCTCTGAACCCGCTCCAACAGTTCAATACAGCTTACACTCTGAATTTCCTGGGTCTGAGAACTACAACAGTACAATGACATATTTGTCAGCTTTTGAGTAGCAGCCCACACAGGTTGTTCTAAATGAAATGTTCTTCCTTTACCTTTTTAGCTACAAATTGTTCGCATCTGTGTACTTTTAAAAGCCTGGTAGGATGCATTTTACATCTTAAATATGACAGACACCTGTCAGTATTTCTAACAATTTCTAAGTCTTCCTTTGAATTCCTTTCTAAGAGCAAAAGCCCCCGGGTTGCATTAAGTCAGTGGTACACCACAGCCAGTGGAGTTCCCAGCAGTGCCCCATCAAGTGAGGAATGTAAGACTACCAGGGGTGGAACTGCTGTGTCATTGGTAGTTGCTTTATTGTCAGAGGGAGGTATGTGATGGTTGTGATAGCAGGAGTAGCTGCAGAAGTGTGGGAACTGACCCCAACTGTGGTCCTTACCCTCTCAACATGAAGTCTCTTCCTCCTTCAGAAAGATGGTGTGCAAATGTCTCCAGTCCAATTCATACCTGGGTTATGATTGGCCTTTGCCAGTAATCTACTTTTTATTACTCTGAAATGGAATAGGAGTCCTTGTGCAATCCTTCACAGCATCTCATAATCTCTACCCTGGAAATGTCTTTGACCATTCCAGTTAGATTCAGAAAAAACTCCATTAGGTGAGGTTACAATTCATAAAGGAGGTCAGAGGGGGTTGTATGCCAGAGAACTCTGTGTTTTACAAACTTCACTGTTCCTACTGCAACTCTGACTTTTGCCTTATGAAACCAAATACCAGTTACATGAAAACCTGTGCTAACACTGCAAAAGCTGTCAGAGTGCTGAGATGAGCTTTTGTACCAGTAACAATGAACAACACTGGCAACAAACAACACTTTGTTTCCGTTAGGAAACAAAAAGAACAATTCAGCATGGGTGACATTGGAAAGAACAAGACTCCACTGTATCAATTAAAGGTTCTTTATAATTACAAACTGCTCTTTTACCTACTTGATGTACTCTACTACCTGTCAGTTCCATATGATAAATGCAAAATGAGGAGGAATACACATAACTACACTATTTATCACCCACCAGGTCTCTTTGGTGGACATGTCTGGCCCATGTGCTTAAAACACAGTAAATGGGATGTGGTTGTTTTTAACTGAGCTCTCTCTATCCTGGCCTAGCAGACACAGATATCAAAGCATTTAATTGTCTTCTCCTACTTTTTTCTTAGTGCCTCCCTGGTTCTGTTCCCTCTAGAACACAGAAGGGAAACATGACCACAAGTGCACTCCCACGGTACAACAGAGCAATGCCCTGGAGAGGGACAAGGAAGTTTTATTACAGAGAGAGATCTCAATTATCAACATATCAGCAACTGATTCACCACTAATTGCTCTGCCACAGTCTTACCTTCAGCCTCTGCAAAAGCTGAGGACAGGGCACATCTGAAGATGATAAGACATTACCAGGAAATTTTTGTTTTTAATTCTGTGGACTCTGAGTAAAAGCTTTTGAGTTGCCCCCTAAGACCTACTAATTTCTTAGGCCCCAGCAACAATATTTACCTTAAGTCCAAAACACTGTTGTGCCCTGTAATGAAGACTGATTGACAAGAGTAACCACAATAAGAATTATTGCTTCCCATAGAAGGTCAGACTGCTTAGATTCAGCATCCTCAAGTGTTCATGTAACAGTACTACAAATCAAAGCTCTTATACACTCAGTTAACATACCCAGTGACTGGCAGCAGAAAATAGTTGAGAAATGTGCCTTCTTTCTCTCCCTGGCTCTTAAATGGGCAGAAGCAACAGGGATTGACTATAAAAAAATCCCAGCTATTCCCAAGGTCTTATGAAATAGAAGCTGGTACCCATATAGGGCTTTAAAGTCAACTGCTGCTGCTGTGACTATTGGTGACTGACCTGGGTCGCGTGGTGCTGGCTCAGGACAGTGACTGAAAGTGCTGTCTTAACAAAGATGGATGTGGTTCTCAAGGTCTCTTGGTCTCTCTCATGTTTCTTGCTTGTAACAATCTGGGTCACCATACCCAATCTTTTTCAGCAGCTTCCTCTAAACCCCTGTGTCCCCAGCCGCAGGAACCTTCACCTCCATGGGTGCAAGCATTCTTTCATCCTGCTTCCTGTCCCTGGATTCCTCCCATTGAAGGTCCAGTGACACTGAATCTGGCTCTCTCCACTTTTCCGCTTCCCACTGGAACTTTTATGGTGGAGATGAGCGAGTAGAGGCAAAAGCAAGTTGGAAGCCTCCTGGACCTTCTCGTCTTCCTGCTCTCCAGTGCCCAGAATGCATCCTGAGCTTTTAGTTTATGTACATATTTACTGACTGTATTGCACTAATCCAACGAGGCAACCCTTTAATCAAAGCACACGAGGGGTTGGAAGGGACCTCCAGAGATCATTTGGTCCCATCCCCCTGCAAAGTAGGACCACTCAAACACTTCCAACCTCTTTAAAGGTAAACTCCATCAGGAGGCTGAATCTGCCTTCGGGTATCTATAAGATAGGTTTTCCCTGCTTTTTCTCTGTTCATTTCTCTGATGTACATCTTGTTAGACGCTGCAGTTAAAGTGACAAGGGAAAATTATGAAAGAAACATTAAAATAATAAGGTTTAAAGCTCCTTCTTAAAACAGTGTAACACACAAAGGCCTCCCGTTGCACAACTGCCTCTAGAGATGAATTCTGCAGAAATCCACTCAAGTTACATTCCAGCAAAACAACCCAAAGCAGTGCAGCAGGGGCTGTAGTTGGGAGCATTTGCTACACACACATGGCTGGCAATGGATTTCTCTGCAGCAACTCACTCCAGCAAATTCTGATTTTGTTTACCTCATAGCAGGATGACTGGGCAGATTGCTGGACTGAGATGTGTTAACGAGGTATGAATTAGCTTATGTAGCATATCCTGCAGGCATTGAACGTCACAGTGAGGCATCAGTCAGCTGTGAAAACCTGGTTTTGGTCTTCGCCCTTTGTAGAAGAGGAAGTTTCCTTAACCAGGCTTAGCTACTGCAAACACAATGAGGTAAAAAGAAAAAAGAAAAAGGAAGGGGGAAAAAAAAAAAGTATTGTGATTGTGGGTTATGAACCCTTCCCTTCTACTTTAAGCTCATTTTGTGAATTTACCATAATGACTGATATTGACAGTCTGGTATGACAGTCTGGTAATGACAGACACAGTTAAGCTGGCCTGTGTCTGATAATTATTTTCAACTCCACTGCCTTCAAGCAACCATTTACTTGTCTGTGTGTACCTTTATTAGGAGGCTGACTACATCTGAGGCACAACTCATAACCTGCATCAGTCTAGTCACAATTTTTGCTACATTTCTCAGTGCTGCTAGTTAGTTAATACTGGTGCAGTAATGATTGCCTCAATTCAAAGTTCTTTGCCATTTTCCTCTTCTGGAAGCCAGTCTGATACTCACTTTTCAGCCAGGACTGGATCAGATGTTAGAATCAGTTTATTTTTAATGTTCACAGAGGTTGATTGAAGCCCTTCTCTTTTTGGAAGTGGAAGCATAAAGTTTATGCAGTGAAACCCTCTAGGAACTCTAGAAAAAAAGTCTTCCTTTGCCTTTGTTGCCCTATCTGTGTGACTTTTTTCTCCATTTCCAGTAGATTCACCTAGGTAGACAGATGTAGACACCCACAACGTCTCAACCTTGTGACATGGGAACCTCTTCTACGCTGGCTGAGTCCTCATTGAAGCTATTCATCCCTACTCATGTTTTTGTAAGTTAGCATGACTCTAAGACACTTAGAAGTTCTTATCTTTGTGAATAATACCTCCACAAATCATATTTCATTTACTCCACTGCTAGTTTGCTGCAGGTCCTTAGGCCAACGTCTGCCCATCCTTGTACTTCACGGACAGTTCAGTAGTTTGTCTCCAGCGCTACAGAGCTGTGTTTTACAGACAGCCCAGGTTGAAATGCTTTCAGTAATGATTTCATAGCACCCTTCATGAAGTTTTCTGGGTAGCAAATAAGAAACTGCCAAAAAAACCCCCCAAAACCAAGAAACAACCCCAAACAAAAAACAAACAAAATACCCAAACAAACAACCAAAACAAAACAAAAACAACCTCACAAAATTTCTATGCTTTCCATCTCGTACAGCAAGTGGTATATGCTATAGAGTGATCAAGTCACTAGTTGGGGGTAGACCACCTCCCCAAGTCCCGAAATCACAGTAAGTGCTGTTACATGCAGTGCTTTCAGCCACTAGGCTTGCATCCCACTCTCTTCCTGACATTTTTTTTCCTGGAGGTTATTGATTCCAAACCAGCAAACACCTGATGTGCAGTAGCAGCATTTCAGGGAAATAAGCATTCTGGTAGTAAGGACTCCATTGGATTTTGTCAGCCGGA
This sequence comes from Eubucco bourcierii, assembly GCA_013396675.1. Taxonomy (NCBI): domain Eukaryota; kingdom Metazoa; phylum Chordata; class Aves; order Piciformes; family Ramphastidae; genus Eubucco; species Eubucco bourcierii. The sequence goes on from VWZE01010908.1 coordinate 291,065, forward strand.
GACCAAAACACTCAATATCTTTGAGATGGTCCATGTGGTTGTTAATCAAATCAGTGGACTATTACAATTGTAATATAGAATCAAACTTCTGATTTTGCAGAAGGAACAAAAATTATATAATAAATAACAAGGAGTCAGCACTTAGCCTTGGGACTTATTGCTCACTTTTAAGTAGATCCTTGAAAACTCTGGCTTTCAGCTCCAGATTATACATCTCCTGTAAGTGTAACTGCTGCCTGCCAACACCACAGAGCCAGGAGAAATCTGTTTTCCCTCCTATCCTATTACTCAGCAAAGGGCTAGTCATAATTACCCAAAATAAATGTGTCTTTATAATATACGTTCCAGAGCACTCCGAATTCCTTCCTTTTTCCCCTCCCCTGTGGATTTAAATGTAAGGACTTCACTCTGCCTTGCCATGTGCCTCTCTCTGGATGATTTCATTATTTCCCTTTCTACCTCTGGATGATTTCATTATTTCCCTTCCTACCTTCCCTCTCTTTCTTCCAGCATACTGATTTTAAGTGACAATTTCTAGGACTCCACATTCATGTAAAATGAAAAATGCTTTGGGCTCTTCTCTTCTTTGTTTTTAAGCAAAAGAGAAAGTGCAAAATGGTCAAAATTAAAACAATTGTCGGAAGCAAAAAACCAAACCAAAATAACCCAAACCCAAACTCAACTAATTATCTCTTGCTAACAGCACCATTATTAACCTTTGATCATACTGGCAAAGGAAAGCAAGTGGTGTGCATGCTCATCAAGGAAACAGCACAGGAAAAATACAGTCCTGAAGGCCAAACTTTGACTTTTCAAGAAGGATGTCAAAGGCAAACTGCAGTAGTTAATCTCTTTGCTATGGAGATGTTGCTGGGTTTCTTCCAGTTCATTTCAAATAGAAATTCTCTGGAACTTAAAAGGGAATTCCTTTCCATAGGGAATACCAAAATGCATTTTATGTTGATAGATAACTTTGCATGTTCAACATTTCAAAATGACCATGGAACAGAAATATGAAGGGTTTTTTACTGTTAGCCACAAACCATAAAGGTGTTCATTGCCAAAGATGGAACTGACCTGAGTTTCAGGAGTGAGAAACTTGCAGCAGGACATTGATACATTTTGGTAGAGCAGCAGAGTGATAAATAGCTGTTTTGGTTTGGATATTTATAATGTAAAAAAGCATAAAAAGCAACAGTTTCAAAGCCCAGAGCAACTCTATACTCTCTCTTTTGTAAGGCTTTCACCACTATTTATCATAGAATCATAGAATGGTAAGATTGGAAGCGACCTCAAAGATCATCTAGTTCCAACCCCCTGCCATAGGCAAGGACACCTCCCACTAGTACAGGTCACTCAAGGCCTCGTCCAACCAGGCCTTGAACACCTCCAGGGAGGGAGCAGCCACAACCTCCCTGGGCAACCTGGGAGGTTTCTGTAGTATTTCTGTAGTACTGCCCTATTTTACCCCTTGGGATGATAGATGCTTGGATTAGCATTTGAGCTGTGGTCTAGATTACTACATTAGGGATGTTACAATGCAAAGTATTTTCTGCTACATTAATTTTTTTTTTCTTTCTCTTTGGTTGACTTCATTCTAGAAAGATAAATTGGGAGAAACAAAACAAACAAACAAAGAAAAACCAACCAAAACCCAGAGGAAATACATTCTCAAATGTAAAACTTAATTTAACTTCACTATAATCCATGTTAGAACAGCTTTCATGCTGACCATCTGACAAGAACAATATGAAGCTGTATGGCAATGCATATTCCTCAGCCTATAGAGGGAAAGAGAAATTTGGAATATGTACTCTTTAAAGGTAAAATCCACAGAGGGAAGTGTTAGTATTTACATTATTTTGATGTCCTTTAGTTGAGATCCAAATTTATCTTACTAACTTAACATCTTTAGGCAATTTATGCTCTCTGCAAGTCTGAAAGTGGTGTTTTGTATGCCCAGTACAATGTGGTTTACCACAGTATCACAGCATCACAGTATCACCAAGGTTGGAAGAGACCTCAAAGATCATCAAGTCCAACCCAATATCACAGACCTCAAGACTAGACCATGGCACCAAGTGCCACATCCAAACCTGCCTTGAACACCTCCAGGGACGGTGACTCCACCACCTCCCTGGGCAGCCCATTCCAGTAGTGAATGAATTAATGTTCACAAAAATGTCAAAAAGTAGGAGATTCTTTGACCCATTTTCAGTCTTCTTCCTCTCAAAATTTGAGTCACACTGGAAAAAAACTGGGGTGTTTCAATCAGCATCCAAATGCCAAATACTTAATTTCATGCCATGTCAACTGTACATAACTCAACTGGTTCTTGCCAAAAATTACTTGAAGGTAAATATCAACATACCTTCCTTCCAGATAAACATGGCATTAATAACTATTAACATCCATCAATGATATAACATAGTAAGTACTCTAAATGTGGATCAACATCTCAGTGCTCCAATGACCTTTGCCTCTGAGGTACAACCATGATGGTGTGGATCTGTAACTCTTCCCATGGGACAGGAATTCCTCTGCTGCTGAATGGCCACCTATCCACTACAAAAAATGCTACAGCATTGCCCAAATGTGTCTGCAAATAATTAGCCTGAGTGAGTGATGCCTGCATTTGGAAGCTCAGATAAAATGAGGTTATCCAGTGAGGTCTTCCTAGTTGTAAAATTAAGTCATTAATTTAGTCACCGCATTAGATGGCTCTCTGGAATCAGGTTTCATAGTCCTTTCTGTCTCAAATGCTAGTATTTAATTTACTGTTCTGGATGCTCTACCAAGCTGATGATACCAATGCATCACTGAGACTACCTCATTTCATCAGCTTGTCAGAGTTTAGTTGCTTTTCAGAGTTTAGTGCCTTTCAGTGGTCAAAACTAGATCTCAACATGGGCCTGCATGGGAGCCTACATTTCAGACTGGCCTGAGATCAAAGAGATGATCACTCTTCTTTGTGTTCAAGCATTTTTTCCTCTAAATCCTATTGCAAAGACATTTTCTTATGTTATCAAAAGCAGCAAGGTCTGAAGGTTGGCTTCTCCAGTTGCAGGGAAATTACCAGGTTCAATACCACAGATACAGCTGATGGCTTCTAGGACTGAAATCCCTACTATCCACTGTGTTGGATGAAGCCCTAAAACTCTGACATTTCTTTGAGCGGAAGTTAACAGTTACTCCTTTCACCCTTCTTCTCTTCTTTATTTCACTGCTTCATTTAGCACACTACTTCCTCCTCCCACACAAGCTGGCATCAGTGTTTCTCAGCCCTTAGTCCAGCTTTGCTTCCCCGACCCAGGTGGCAACCAGCCCTGTGAGCTGGTGCATTCTCTCAAGTGGAGTTGAGGGGCTGCTTCTCACAGTTACCTTGAATGGCCAAAGGTTCACTGGGAAGTCAGTCTGGCAAGCAGGCAAAAGATGTGTTTCTTCACAGCAGTGAGTGCTGCCTACTGTGATGACCATTCCTGCCAGTGTCATGTGTCCTACACAGTCTTACATTCCTTGGGCTCACAGAGATACAGAAGGAAAGTAGAAAGTAGACTGCATTGCAGCAGCATGTGGAAATAGCAAAGACAAGCAGTTTGTGCAGAGCTGGAGCCCAGGGATTACAGGAATGCAGGGGGTTTCTGTGAGCCTGACAAGTCCTCTGTGCAAGAAAATTATATCTGTCCCTATCTGTCCCCACCCTGAAAATAATAACCTTGCTCAGAAGGAGTCTTGCTGCTTGTGCTCAAGAGACAGGAGACATAATATTACAATCACATTCATTATTTTAGCTTTCCATGACTTGAATACACTTAAGTCCTAAGTGATCAGAAAGAACAGGAAGGAAAGATTATTTAAGGCGGCATTGGAAAAAAAAAAAAAAAAAAAAAAAAAAAAAAAAAAAAACCTC
>VWZE01010908.1:296119-316321 GCA_013396675.1 Eubucco bourcierii
AGTATGGTGGTGGCCAATGACTATATAAGAGCCAGAGATTAATAAAAGCATGACTGCTGATGTCAGCTTCTCATGTGACATTGTGCACAGTCAGCTGCTGCCTTTGATGTTCTCCCTGTTTGACCCTGAGTGGTGGAGGGCTTGAACAGCAAGGCTCTTTAGTATTCCTTCCCTTGATTTTTGCTCTGAAGGTCTTTTTCTACCTCATTCACACACTGATTCCATTTCCCTGTAGATAGCATAGACTGTGCACCACAATTTCCATTCCAGAGGAGTTGATTGTATTTTATCATTTTTTCAAATAATATTTTTGAAAGTTGACTTCTTTTGTTTTAACATTTTTGACTGAAATGATTAGTGTTGATGTTCCCAAATTAGAATGTTTGCTTTGCTGAACTCAGCTGAAACTTTATTTGAAGTCAATTCAAAATGAGCATATCTCTGCCAATAGTACTGCAGGTCCCTGGCTTACCATTTGCTTTGAAACGAAGCTGCAGTGACCCAGGGGAAAAGCACGGTGGGATCAAGGCTCTTGTCCATGAGAAATAAGTCATACAAATTCTGACATACTAGGTTTTGAATTGTTCAAGTAGAACATATTGCTGAATAGATTATTATCACAGTATCACCAGGGTTGGAAGAGACCTCAAAGATCATCAAGTCCAACCCGTTACCTCAGACCTCAAGACTAGACCATGGCACCAAGTGCCATGTCCAAACCAGTCTTGAACACCTCCAGGGACGGTGACTCCACCACCTCTCTGGGTAGCCCATTCCAGTAGCCAATGACTCTCTCAGTGAAGAACTTTCTCCTCACCTTGAGCCTAAACTTCCCCTGGTGTAGCTTATGCCTTGCAGTTAATTCTGTCTGGGAGATAGGGTGCACTGACTTGACTGAAGCAAAGGAGTGGGACATTCCCACCTGAAGAAAAGCAAAGCTGAGTCTCCAAATAGTGAAATGATTTTTCCTTTACCTAAGATGAAGTGGTCATCAAGCTAAATGGCAGAGCTGCCAAAATATGTTCTTCAAGCGTCACTCAGTGAAGTTCAAGTTCTGTGGGAAGCCTACCTTGAGGTCTCATGGGCACACGTTCTCTTAGGGCTAGGAGAGGAAGCAACAGGAGGAAGAGAGGAAGAGAGAGAATACAAGATTCTCTAAAACGGTAAATCAACGAATTACGAGCAAAATAACACATCGCATTTCTGCAGAGCAAGTTAATTTGCTGTGTTACAGGCAGAAAGCCTTGGCTGAACCTCCTGCACTGCAGTTCTCACGACAGAAGTCTGCCATCTTGTGGGTAAGAGAGGAAAACATCGAACCACACCACGGAGCTTTGCTCTAAGCTGTGCAAAAAGCCAAGGGCAAGCGGCTCCGTGAGCTAATGTTTGGCGGAGTAGGAGCCCACTACTCAAAGGGAGGTCTCTACCCTGAACACTGAAGGAACAAAACCTTCGACAGACAAGCACAACTTTCTGATCTGAAGACGTCTGTGGCCTTTGTGGTTCTAAGAATCAGAAGAGAAACTCAACCAGGAGATTTAATATTGAAAGACATAAGACTGGTAGAATTGTCCCAGACAGCTGAGAACTTTCACTTTTGGGGCTAGCTCCTGCCCCAAATTAATCAGCACAGCCCAGCTAACTCAGAGCATCCTAACCTGTGAGCTTTCGAAGGCAAGACTATGCAGATTGGTCAGAGAAGATGGAAACAAAAATTAAGGGGAAAGGAGAAAATGAGAACTTGCAGAACAGAACTTAACACCACCAGGGCCTCAGTCTCTGTGGCTCTTGGCAAAGAGTGAGACAGCAAGACTTATATCCAAGAGAATCCAGCTATACTAACAGTACAAAATGAAAACTAGAGAACAGCAACAAGCGTCTTGGTCAGAGATCAAATGCTCAACAGCTAAGCCGCGGATTATTTACATAGTTTGGAAGAGTTGCTGCTTTTCAAACAGACATTTGAACACGAGTATTGCAAGGCTGCTGCTGCTCAGGACTCCTGCTGCAAGAAGCATCATGAGGCAGAGATGAGAGAACAATACACATCTGTGGGGTCAGAGCACAGAACAAAGAAGAAGGGTGAAGGAATTTGCCCTTTGCCAAAGAAAAGCTAGGTAGAAGAAATCCATGAGAGAAAAGGACTGTGCAGCATTACTTCTCTTTTCAGTGGCTTTCTCCTCTGTTGGAGCCTGCTCATGGCCTTGCTGTTGTGGAGGTTCCTAAAAGCCACTTCTTAGCTCTTTAGTTGGCAGCTGGTTCAGTAATTGTGGCACACAGCTTCTGAAGTATATGTTCTGAAGTGCTCTGTACAGCTCAAGCTGCTCAATCTCCACAGCTCAGCTTACCCTTTGATGGGAAGAAGTGACAGATATGTCTCATTAGCTGCTCTGCCTTTCTGTAGTTATTGAAATAACAGAAAATAGAGAAGAAAATTCTGCTGAACACACACACACATGCAACACACACACACACACGAAAGAAAAAAAAAAAAGCCCCAACAATAACAATGAAGTAACAAACAAAAACACAAGATGCGTTGTCATATGTCGAATATTGTCATATTTGAGAAACACATACTTTAATTTGAAAAATTATTGAGAGATGCTAGACAGTGAAAGGAAAAAAGGATATTAAAGGGGAAAAAACACTTGTCAGAAGTCTTAATGAACAATAAAAAGGGAAGACTTAAGACATTTTTTTTCCTGCTTGGAAAGCTTTGTTACTGACAGTCCCTTCACATATAAGAGTGTCCAATGTAATGGAGGGATACTTTTTCATCTGGTTTGTTATTTATACATTAAGAATGTTAGTAACAAGACAAGGAGAAGGTCAAGTGTAAAAACAAATGGCAAGTTAATGTGATACATTGAGAGTATTAGCAGAACCTGTCTTGGGTAAGAGTAGGTCCATGGAGCATGGCAAGATTCATATCACTGTAGCTTAAGCTCAGATGTCAAAGTATAGAGCTTGGGTACATTCTGTTCCCTGAAGTTAAGGACTTCTGTTAAGTGTCAGAAGTCTGGCAGGTTGAATCAGGATTTCTGGCAGGTTGAATTAGGATTTTGCTATTCACATTAGGAATGTTTGGTTTGGGACACAGGGCTACATCCAGTTCAAAGTAAAGCGGCATGTAGTATGGTATAGAGTGCCTATGGCAACGTGTTCTTCAACTTATTGATCTTCCCTGATGGTACCAAACCATTGCTTCTGGAAACATTAGCATCTCTTTGCTGATGCAGCACTCCACAAAGCCAGCCTGGACAGAGTGCTGAGTAGGCACAGTTATACTGTCCCCAGGCTGACTCATGCAGAGATAGTTCAGAAGATTTTGTTTGTTTTTTGTTTGTTTTTTTTTTAATTTTGTTTTGTTCTGTTTTGTTTGTTTTGGGTTTTTTTTCTCCACAGTATGTCCTTTGCCTGAGTTTGCTAGGAAGAGCAGGGAATGCAAAGCATCAATCACTGTCTCCTCAACTTAGCCAAAGCAGTTGTCCAGCACTGTGTTGACATTCACTGGCTGACAAGCAAGAAAAGTAGGGCCAGTGTTGACAACAAGGCTACCTGCAGCTGCAGCCTTAATGCTCAGGGCAGCCGTGAAGTCTCCTGCTTTTGCTTGTGTAGGAGAAAGACAAACTCCAGCAGCAACAAGCTCTTTGCAGAAGAGTTCAGCAGGGCTTTGACAAAGCAGGCAGAAGGGAAAACAAGCCATAAAGCTGGGAGCTGGACCTGACATTCAAAATGAAATATCAAGGAGTCAGCACCATCTTCAGTACACTTTTTTTTTGCATGCAAAATAGGTTATGCAAACCAATGCTGATCACATCATGCCACTGATGAACTTCCCTGGGGAAGGCTCAGGCTTCTGGTTTTATTATTTGGAGTTTCCTTTGACGACAGCAGCAACTCCAATGAAGGAAGTAGGACTATATTTGAATAAAAGCCTGATCAGGCCAGTAGGAACTGCATATTACCACTCCTGGACAGCTTCTTTGTCAACTCAGCACAGATGTTTACTGTACCCTAGTGTCTTGGGGTTTATTTTTAAGGCACAGCTTAACTGATACCATTAAATAATTGCAATAACACTCTTGCATATTTACACTGAATTACTCCCAGTTAGTGTTGACCTTTCTAAAAATATAACTTACGTGCAAGTTTTGACCAAGGAACACTTTTAATTCCAGTAGCCCTCGACTGGAACAGGATGTTTTGGTCATTCACTGAACTTAGGGAACTCATGGTTGGTTCTAGGAGTGCTGGGGAGCAGACAGAAAGCTCTTTGGAGGAAAAAGGATGGGAACCCCTCCTTCCTTCCACTAGCATAAGATTTCACGAGTCTGTAGGTGATGTGCACCCACTACACTGTGTACCTCTCACTCTTCTTTTTTTCTCCTGGCCATAGGCATTCTATTGGCCCCTTTCCCAGTCCAAGCTGTTCGGCTTGAGACAGCTCCAAACCACAAAACTGGATCCAATTCAAAACTCCCAAAGACTGGGAGAGGGTTTTAGTTTAGTGTTACAATGTTGCTTCTCATAATAAAACAATTTCTTTCAAATATCTAGAATATACAAAATGTTTCTGGCAAATTCACATAGGACATTATTTCAATCAATTTTTTTTCGTGTGTGTGGGTTGGTTTGTTTTTTTTTTTTTAATTTTTTTTTTTTTTTTTAAGTCTAGCCCAGACTCCCAAGAAGAACTGATAGGTAACTCCATTCTCACTCACCTCCTCTTACTTTCACCTGGATTTATGGCTTAATTTCTTTGGAAAATCCCAGACATAGGATTTTTAACAGGATTGCTTCTGAGGCAGATCTTCTCTCTCCTCCCTATTCCATCTCTCTGGGAAATCTCCTCTCTACTCTTTCTAGTGGGAAGTTCTACCTGGAGACCAGGTTACTTTAAAAAACCAACAAACCACACAACAAAACAACAGCAGTTGTACTTTCCTCCTCACACATCTATACAGTGATGTGGAGGAGGAATGACATGAGACCCACACTCACAGTGCAAGGGAGCACATTAAGGTTCCCAGAGAGTGGATAAAGGGTATGCTGCTAATTGCCTTGGGTAAGCATGCCCAGAGCAACCACCAACAGATGAATGGGAAAACTTAGGGTACAGTTTAAAGTCAGTCCCAGGAGGTTTAGGTCACAAGTTGAAAAACTTTTGAATGATTTTTTTTTTGTTTTAATTATTTTCCAGAAAGAATAAGTAGGTGACCTTATTTCAGCTCCTAAAAGTTTTCACAAGCCACACCAGACTGTGTAAGACAGTTTTATCCTGTTCCACACTGGTGGAGTCATCTGTTTTCTGACCTTGAATCCAGTTGGTGTTAAGCTATGTTATGGATGAATCTCACAGGCAGTTTTGTCTCTCTCTTTCAAACCACACCATGCTTAAGAAGTAGCCCACAGTATTTTTTTTGGCCGGGCTTTGCCAGACTGTCTTGGGATTTCAGTCTTGGCAGATATTGTCATCATGATCAGTGAAACTTTTCACTGAACTCCCTGAGTAAAGGAAGCAAGCTCAGAGCTCCTGCATTTCCAAAGACTGAATATTAGGTAGGATTTGTGCTGAAAAATCTATGCTGGATTTATATGTTATATGGACAGTTTTATGATGCTGCGTATCCACGTTTAAAGCTTTGTGTTATTTAGTGTTGTTCTGTGCTATTTAGTGCTGTTCTGTGCCATTTCCCAGACCTTCTTAGACACCACAGATTATAATATTTTCTTTATGTTCTCCTATCAAGAGAAGCACTCCTTGCCAAATTTCTTGCTTACCCATTAGACCTTTTTCCTCTGGATCCGTGTTTCTTCCACATGTTGGTTTTTTTGAGCCATACCTATCTATAGATTAAAGTAGAGGACAGAACAAAGGTTGCACAGCAATGTTACAACTGTTATCCTATGTGGGCCTAAGATGGTGCAAGCACACTTCCTCTTTGTCTTATCACATTAGTGATGGTGAATGCTCTGAGGTTTCCCTCTTCCATAGCTCTTGTTAGAGGCTGAGGTTTGACCAGGAGCTGGCATCTCAGATATGATTGAGATCTGGGCATCTTTGAGGGAACCAGTGAACAAAGATGTTGGAGGAGCAACTGACAAAAAGCTGCTAGAGGCATTGCTCTGAAGCACATGCTGTAAAACTCAAAAAATAAAGACTTAAAAGGGGAAATTCTGTGACCAGACACCAGAGGCATTGCTCTGAAGTACATGCTGTAAAACTCAAAAAATAAAGACATAAACAGGGAAACTCTGTGACCAGACACTTAGGAAGGTCATTGATGCCAACTGTCCTTTTAAACCAGGTCACTTCCATTATAGCTCTTTATGCATTACTCTTTCATGCTTCCTGAATGCTCAGATCAGCTTAACATAAATAAAATTAAATGCATTCAACTGTACCTACTCTGGAAGGAAAGAAGTGGTGTAAAAGTTTGCTTGTTGATGACAAGAATCAGAATGCCTGAACCTCAATAACCAGTCCAAGTCAGAAGCTGGGGTGAGGGATGAATCTGACAGAGAAATGCAAACAAGCTGCATATTTAAACTGCAACTGACTTCAGTGGGATTCTAGCCCAAGTAAGAGTTCCTGGATTTGGCTGAAACAATTTTAATAACACAAGACAGCTTGGTCAACTTCTCAACTTTTAGATAGACAATCTCTTTAGATTTAACCCAATTTCACCAAAAAAGTCTTTTTCAGCCTACTGAAAGGCCTGCTACTGAGAAATGGGAGGGTGAAAAAACACTTTGGGGGTGTCCTCTCATCAGAATGATCAGTGATCAGTGATCAGTGAGTTAGTAAATCTCTAATGCATAATAGAAGCAATGTCCATCCTTGATCAGACAAGACCCTGAGCCATCTTGTCTTGTAGCTGGCAGTGTTTTGAGACTGTTCAACTAGGTGATATCTGAGTCTGACTTTCCTACAGTTCTACGGATCTAGTGTTATAAGAAGGCTCTAGCACACCTGTGCTGGTTTGAGGCTAATTGGAATATTTTAATGAGAAAAAAAGTAGATTATAGGTTGTGAAAAGCAAACAATGGTGATGTCTGCTTCACTCATAGGTTTGTTGAGATGTATAAAAACAAGGACACAAATATAGATAAGGTAGAGTCTCTCTCTGGGAGCTGCTGTGTCTTCTGCCTTCTGCTGTGTAACCCAACTAATTCTGCTTCTAACTCCTCTTGCCCATCCTCCAAACTCATCTTGCACATAAGGCAAACCCTGGGGTAAGGTAGAGGGGTGGAAAGAAGGTGGAAGGGTGGTTGGGAGCCCCTCTTGGGGCCTCTGATTTCTGGGAGGGGAGTTGTGTTTCTGTATTACCTTTACCTTGTACATTTGTGTAACTATTTGTGTCTATAGTGTATATATCTGCCTGTATATTGTGCTAAGCTGTAAATAGAGCTTCAGTCCTTAACTTCCAGCTGGCTGAGTCTAGTCTGGGTGATTTTTTTTCATTGCATGTGTGTGGGTAGGTAACTCCCAAACACCACTTAGAAGTTATTAATGAATTTCAAAAGGCAATGGCTACACCGTTTTAGAGTTCTTGTGTGACTTCAGCAGTGTCTGGCGAATTAGTGAGTAAGATGCTGCCTACATGATGCATATGCTCAAACTTCTCTGAGATGAACGAATAGACCAAGTGTGAAAAATACTCAATACTAGTTTAACATTTTTCTTTACAGTTAACTAATGTGGCCATACATAAAGTGTGGTCTTTAAAGAACATGGTCACATTTAAAGGCCTTTCTGAGGCTTGCTTGGATTCACCTCTTACGTGTACTTTTTTAGATTTAAAAAGCATAATAACAACAACAGTATCAATAATTTCTGTTAGTAGTATTATTTGATGGTTATTGACTAAACTTGCTGTTCCTTTCACCAAAAGTGAGACAAGCAGCGATAAAGATTATTTTGTTCACGCAGAGATGACACTGCCTCTTTTTACCCTAAGACACCCCTAAGCAAGTGCCCTGACCTTATGAATGTTCCTTAATGCTTTCACATGTGCAATTCTCCAATTTCAGTTGCAGTGCCAATGTGCTGTATGTTCAGTCTGCAGGATCAAAGACTTGAGAAAGTCATGAGTTGTGTGACAAATGCAAAAGTGTTACAACTGTTTACATGACTTCAGGCTGAACTTCCCAAGTAATTTGGATGTATAAACATGCACAGGAGGACCTTCTATTGGTTTGGACTGAAAATTCATTTTTTTCAAGGCCCAAATTTGCAAAAGGATGCTGATATGTAAGAGGAAATCGGTGTACCTAAGTCCAAGTCTGATGTCCTGATCATCTGCCATTCGTTTGAAGAAGCTCCAATGGAGTTTCCTGATAAGTAAATGTTAGTTGCATACTGCACAGTAGATTTAGTAATTTCTTTGTTTTGAGGGTGTGATTTTGTTAGCAGTAACTGAACTTTCCCAGGACTACAGAAAGACAGTAAACATTTTTTTTCCCCACTGAGTAAAAGGAGGAAAAGTGAATTCGCTGAGGGAAAAACAGATTTCCTTCCTAAAAGAGTGCATGCTGAACCCTTTTGGTTGTTTTTTAGAGGTATAACTACTTCATCAAATTTTCCTTACAATCAGTGTGAGAGGGTAAGCACACAGCTAAAAGAGATGAGGCTCCAGTTCTCTTCCTTTCTGCCTCTTTTAGCAGATTAAAATCGTGATGCTCACCCCTCTGCCTTCAACTGAGTGAGCCAAGGCAAGACTCTTCTACCTATGTGAGGGGAAGGGTATATGCCTTTGAGTTTCCTGAATCACTGGACTGCTTTTGTTCCTAGAGCATGAGGAGGTTTTTCAGCCAGGTTCAGAATGAGTGTCCAGATTTTACATAGAACCACAGAATGGTAAAGTTGGAAGTGACCTCAAAGATTATCATAACGGGCATGACTCTTTTCAGAACAGCTGCTGTTTGACACATGTGCAGGCTGGGTGGTGAATGGCTGGAGAGTAACCCTGATGGAAGGGACCTGGGGGTCTGGGTTAGTGAAAAGCTCAACATGAGCCTGCAGTGTGAGTGCAACCCAGACAGCAAACAAGTGCTGGGCTGCAGCAAGAGCAGTGTGGGCAGCAGGGCAAGGGAGGGGATTCTGCCCCTTTACTCTGCTCTCCTCAGACCCCACCTGGAGTACTGTGTGCAGTTCTGGAGCCCCCAGCACAGGAAGGACATGGAACTGTTGGAGTGGGTCCAGGGGAGGCCACTAAGATGCTCAGAGGGCTGCAGGAGCTCTCCTATGAGGACAGGCTGAGAGAGTTGGGGCTCTGCAGCCTGGAGAAGAGAAGGCTTCCAGGAGACCTTATAGTAGCCTTCCAGTATCTGAAGGGGGCTACAGGAAGGCTGGGGAGGGATTATTGACAAGGTCTTGTAATGACAGGACAAGGGGCAATGGGTTTGAACTGGAAGAGGGGAGATTGAAACTGGATGTTAGGAAGAAGTTCTTTGCAGTGAGGATGGTGAGGCACTGGCACAGGTTGCCCAGGGAGGTTGTGGCTGCTCCCTCCCTGGAGGTGTTCAAGGCCAGACTGGACGAGGCCTTGAGTGAGCTGTGCTAGTGGGAGGTGTCCCTGCCTATGGCAGGGGGTTGGAACTAGATGATCTCTGAGGTCCCTTCCAACCTTACCATTCTATGACTCTGTGGTTCTGCAATCTGCAGTCCTTGCTCTGTGGTTTTATTTATGACAATGTTAAGAAGTATATTATGAGTTGGTTTACACCTAACCATTTATTGTTTTCTGTTTAGTTCCTGAGGGGATGAAGTTTTGTTTGTTTGGTTGGTTTTTTCATGGCTTTAGTGTCCCTGAGAAATTCCTATTTTTTAAAAATCTTATTAAAAAGTTTTCATATCTTTCTAATTTTGTTTGTAACAATACTAACTGTAGAGGTTAATAAACCAATACCTACTTAATGCTAAGGGTTGATTTTGTTGTTGCTTTTTTTGCTACAGCCAGGTAAGCCATCCACATAAAATCAACCTGTGTTTAATGGGAGCAGGTAAATGATCTGCTCAGCTTGGTTTAGTGAGCATTTTGCAAGGTAGGCTGCTGAGAAATGTGTGTGGGTTGGGAATTTTTTGTTTGCTTGTTTTTAAGAGGAAGCAGATGTAAGTCCAAATATTAATTTCCAGCCTAATCCATGTCTGGCAGAGAGATTTCAGGCTCCTGGCCTGGCTGATTGCCCTGCTAGATGTTCCCAAGAGAAGCAGGGGGAGCCATTCTATGTGCTGCCCCAAAAGGGTCGTGCTGCTGCCCTGCATGGCTGTCAGTACAGTAATTGGCACCAAGTGTTGAAGCTTTGGTACGGGGAGTTCTTGGAATGGAGTCCTTGGTGGGGGGCAAGATTTTAAACCCTGTAAAGGTTGCTTCTTGAGGAGCAGAGCAAGCTAAACTCTCCTGCCCCACTGCAGTTCAAACCACTAATTGTGTGCTTCAGGTGGACAGATGCTTTTGTAACCACGTGAAAAAAAAAACAAGCAGTGGGAAGGGAAAATGTGACAAAGAGTAATCCTCTGCTAAGGAGCTTGGAATTGAAATACAAGCACATTGTTTCAGGATTTGAAGAGCTTAGCGCAATGCAACATGGACATTGGGCTGGCGGACTCAGACCTTCCCAGCTCACCCTTCCTAGCCGTTAACTCACTTCACTGACCATGTGTGGAGAGGACACACCACGATTTCTCCTGCTCTCTGGCAAGTCTGTGCATTGCAATCCTTGTGTTTTCAGCTGCGGTTATCTCAGCAGGTCCAGCACAGGCTGAGCAATCCAACAGTACTGAAAGAGGTTTTGATAGGCTTCCTCACCAAAATGTTCAGAAGGAATTCCTTAAAACTGGTCAGTTTATATGCTTAGCTGATGCCCAAGGACTTGCAATTTCCTGCTTTTTGGAGAATTCAGCTGCTTCAGGCTACCTCTGGTTCACAACAGATCACTGCATATCCTGTTCCATCCTCACCCTCTCAGCAAAGCTTTTCATGGCCTTTTTTACTGTCTGATTCCAGTAATGGCAGAACAAATCCTCGCCATGTTTTGAGAGCTGAAAACAGACTGTAAGCCTGCAGTTAGCCACGCATACATCTTCTGTCAAGGTGAGAGAGAACTTTTCCATGCTGTCACATTTTTCTGGAGTCCTGGGCTGCATCAAGAGCAGTGTGGCCAGCAGGGCAAGGGAGGGGATTCTGCCCCTTTGCTCTGCTCTCCTCAGACCCCACCTGGAGTCCTGTGTGCAGTTAGGGAGCCCCCAGTATAGGAAGGGCGTTGAATTGTTGGAGCTGGTCCAGAGAAGTGGCATGAAGATGCTCAGAGGGCTGCAGCAGCTCTGCTATGAGGACAGGCTGAGAGACTTGCGGCTCTGCAGCCTGGAGAGGTCTTCAAGGAGACCTTATAGTAGCCTTCCAGTATCTGAAGGGGGCTACAGGAAGACTGGGGACAGACAATTTACGAGGTCTTGCAATAACAGGACAAAGGACAATGGGTTTAAACTGGCAGAAGGGAGATTTAAACTGGATGTTAGGAGGAAGTTCTTTGCAGTGAGGGTGGTGAGGCACTGGCACAGGTTGCCCAGGAAGGTTGTGGCTGCTTAGCATTCTATGATTCTCTGATTCTATGATCTATTCCTCTGACATCTTGAGAGCTCTGTAAATGCTCTTCACTTGTATGTGTTCAGATATTACAGCTGTCACTAAAAGGCAGACATCCCTGCCATGAAACACTAAGGCCATTTTGTAACATTAAAAAAGCATCTGTTGAGTGGTTGGGAGGGATAGCAAGAGTTTGCTGTCATGGCATAGTTCTGTGCATTAGAGTTAGTCTAGGAATAATTGTAATTAAAAGCAGGTGGCTTATCCTACAGTAAATTATTATAGAAATTATTGTAGAAGCATAGAATTGTAAGGTTGGAAGGGACCTCAAAGATCATTTCCCACACAGGAGATATTTATCTAGGAAATGTAATCATTCATTCTTTGTGTTCATGTGATTCCTCTATAATACAAAAGTGTGTACAGCCTAGAGATTTACTAACTACATCAGCACCTAAACAGTCAGAAAAACAGATGTGTTACCCTGAGTGTTTAAGCACTCTAAGTTTGGTCTATTCTCACCCCTCACCTAAAATATTATTGTAGAATCAGAGGAAAAGATCAGTCTCTAAGGGGCCTTGGGAGAACATCTAGTCCAATCTCTTGTCAAAAACAGTGATACCTTCAAAGTTCACTCCAAAGCCTTGTCTAGTTAAGTTTTAATTATCACCACAGATGGAGATTCCTCAGCTTTTCTGGCTACTTTTTCCAGGACTGTGCAATCCTTGGGGAAAACCTTTGTCCTCTTTTCTTGACAGAATATCCCTTGCTCTAATTCATGTTCATGGCTGCTTTGAGAGAACATTCATTTGGGTTTCTCTAGGTGACTGTTTTAAGTTCCTTTCCTGTAGACTAAGCAAGCTCAGTTTCCTCAGCCTTTCCTTCATCTCCTATCCTTGAATTTCCTTTGGATTCTCTCCAGTTTGCTGCTTTCTTTTGTATTGGCATACCCTGAAATTGGGCACAGATTAAATGTGTCCACTCAGGTTCTGAGAAGGAAATTATCACTTCCTTCTACTTGCTGGATGCTCTACTGCTAATAGCAGGCCAACAAATAGTTTGGTGTGTCTCTCATATTTTTCTTTTGGATCATCCACACTGGAGATCCCCTATTAGTCCTGAAAGCTGGTATTTCAGCCCTTTTTACCCTACCATGAGCACTGCAGAAGCGGTGTGAATCAGTTCTGTTTTATTTCCACATCGAGGGAAACCGAATTCTAGGGAGAACATTAGGGAGAGGAGCTAAACATGCTGCTGTAGAAAAAAGTAGTAAAAGGGAGAAATCAAAAGCACCTTGGAAGGAAAGTGAAGTGGTTTGAGAGGTGTCATTTGATCCAAAGCAATGTTTTCGTTTAGGATGATGGCCAGTCATGCTGTTCCACGCAGCGGCCAGTGTGCCTCTAGATCCTGACACAAGCCCTCTTGGTGGGAGATCAAAGAACATAACAAGTCCCTGTGTTAAAATTTCTCTTTGCCCATTTCTTTGGCCTGTAAGTGCTGTTTTCTTTACTAAGAACACCATCAAAATGTTGGTACTCACCAGGAAGAACGAACTAACAAATGGAAAATGTAATATGAGGCTTGATTTCCAGCCCAGCATAACAAAAGCTCCTATCAGAACAATGTCTCGTTTTCCTAGCTGAGAAGTGAACTATATCTCATTTATTACACAGGCAAGTTTACTGCCCCTTGCAGAGTTTTTCATAGCCTCAATGTAGTTTCATAATGACACCTTACAGTGTAGATCAAGACTGGAGCATCTGTTCAACTGAGGCAGGAAAGAATCAATTCCTGTCATCTTATCTACCAGTATGCAGCCTTTTCTGTGCTCTAGCATATCTGCAAATCTTCATGCTGAGGTCGGTTTCCATACTGGTCATAGATCTACCCTGTGACTGTGTGATGGTTCAGGAGTTCTCCGCCCCCCACACTTTGTAAAATGACCCAGACTAGAACTCAGCTGGCTGGAAGTTAAGGACTGAAGCTCTATTTACAGCTCAGCACAATGTACAAGCAGAGATACACACTATAGACAGGAATAGTTACAGACATATATAAGTTAAAGGTAATACAGAAACACAACTCCCCTCCCAGAAATCAAAGACCCCAAGAGGGGCTCCCAACCACCCTTCCACCTTCTCCCCACCCCTGTACCTTACCTCAAGGTTTGCCTCACACACAAGGTGAATTAGGAGGATTGGCCAGGGGGGTTAGAAGAAAAGTGGTTAGTGAAGATTAATCGGCAATGAGGAGCCAGAAGCTGATAGACCGCCCGAGATGCTGTGCCCCCAGAGAGAGACAGACTGAGTTATCTAATGTTTTGGTTTCTTCTCTTAAACATCTCAGCAAGCCTATGAGTGAAGTATACATCACTATGTTTTCCTTTCACAGCCTATAGTGTAATTTTCTCTATTAAAATATTCCAGTTAGCCTCAAACCATCACAGACTGTATTTATTCTGTCTTGCTGAAGAGTTTATGAAGAGTTATGTCTATAGTCCCAGTCCCAGTCCAGATCACAAGATAACCATTGCCCCAACTTGGCAGGTATCCTCAATACAGTTTATCTATGTAAATGCATCTTCTTCACTGAAGGTAGAGGGTTATAGAGGGTCGAAATGGGCCAGAATAGGCCTGAGCATGCCCTGTTTTGTCCAGATGTATTTTCTGCTCTCCCTACTTCTGTTGTTGGGAGAAGCAACTGTGAGAAAGGAAGACAAAAAGGCCTGGTGCCACCGTGTCTGTCCAAACTTTTTTACAGGGTACCCACACACGGTTATACACTTGTATTCTGCCTTAAAAGTAAGCCCTGACTTCACCTAATGTGGTTAAGCTTGGCTGACTGCCATTCTGATTGGCAAATCTGTGTCCAAAGGCCTGTTAGACTCAGGTTACATTGATAAAAGAGATGAGCGGGTAGAAAGAGTGTGCTTACTGCTCCCACCATAGTTTCTTCTTTATTGTGCTTTCTGTTTCTGCTACTGCCTCATTGCATCCTGTCATGCTCTGCGGCTTTCTATCTGCTAAGCTACAAGCCAGCTCTGCTGCGTAACAAGCCCTGATAATTTGGGTTCATCTGCCTATAAACTGCTTTGAGTTTACCAGGAACAGGCTTCAAATATCTCCATGCAATAGGTTTGCTTAGCCAGTGTGACATTGTGCCAAGACTACAAACCTGCAAGACATCCTCCCTGCCCCTCTGCAAGCCTCCCTGCTGAATCTGGAGCCAGAAGGAACCAGGACCAAGTCAGAGATTGTCTGCTTCCTCAACATCCTTGAAAGAGCCTGAGAAGATCAGAAGCCTCAATGGCTAAGACTAAGACAGATTCCCTTGCAAGTGTTCAGATACTGTCTGAAACTGTAGTTAGCCCTGCGAGTTGGGAAATAATATTTTTTGGAAGTAAATATTCAAAGCAAAACCTTAGCAAAGCTCTGTAATTGAATCTAATTGAATCCTAACCCTCTGTCACCTCTACTGGGTGAGTGGCATATAGACCACAAGAACTTCCAGTTCAATTGATTTTAATGTTGCATTATTGCTAGTTATTTCTTCTAGATCTAATTATTCCTGTGTATAATGTTTTCATGACCCTTGCAGAGAACCTAATTATTGCTAAAAATTACTGGGTGGGTGATGAATAGCAAAATGAATAAGCAATACTAATTTTGAAAACATCCCATCTCACATCCATTAATACCACTCTGTTACAGTTACTAAGTCTCCTTAGCAAATTTTTTAGCTTTCAGTTGAACCTTCAACTTTTTACTTACTGGAAAAAAAAACCAAAGTAAATTACCACAGAAATTACCAGAAATTCATGGTAAATAATTTCTTTGCTTAAGTGGGGTCAATAATTGCAGTGTGTTAAACAAAAAGAAACTGCAGGCTTTTTGTGTTTATACTGCCCAGTTATGAGAGCAGTCAGTCAACTGGAGAGGTTAAACATAAGGCACTTACAAATTAAACATTGTAAGTGGAAGCAGGAAAAACACCAAGTGTACTGTTTGATGCCATTTCTGTTCTGAAGCATTTCTATGATTAACTTGCCTGTATTTGGTTCAACAATCAAAAGAAACATTGAAATATCAGACAGCTAAATTATCCAATAAATGAACATGAATTCATCATTTTGCTACCTATAGGAGCTTGTGATTAAGGCAAATCCCGTGACACTAACTGCCCAGAACAGCCATAGAAGTGGTTTTTTTTCTACTGTTAATCTAGGAAGTCTTAGAAATCTTAGGTTAAAGACAATAGGCAAAAATGACAATGCTCTTTTTGAAGAAGAGATTGTTGATCAACCTGGGCAGAGGCCATGGGATGAGATTTAACAAGGCTAAGGGCAGGGTTCTACACTTTGGGCACAACAACCCCAGGCAGTACTACAGACTGGGGACAGAGTGGCTGTAGAGTAGCCAGCCAGGAAGGGACCTGGGGGTGCTGGTAGATAATAGCTGAACATGAGCCAACAGTGTGCCCAGGTGGGCAGGAGAGCCAATGACATCCTGACCTGGATCAGGACCAGTGTGGCCAGCAGGACAAGGGAGGTGCTTCTGCCCCTGGACTCAGCACTGGGCAGTACACACCTTGAGTGCAATGTCCAGTTCTGGGCCTCTCAATTCAAGAGAGATGGTGAGGTACTGGAAGGTACCCAGAGAAGGGCAGCAAGGCTGGTGAGGGGCCTGGAGCACAGCTCTGTGAGGAGAGGCTGAGGGAGTTGGGAGTGTGCAGCCTGCAGGGGCAGACCTCACTGCAGTCTACAACTACCTGAAAGGAGATTGTAGCCAGATGGAGTTGGTCTCTTCTCCCAGGCACCCAGCAACAGAACAAGGGGACACAGTCTCAAGTTGTGCCAGGGGAGGTCTAGGCTGGATGTTAGGAGGAAGTTCTTGCCAGAGAGAGTGATTTGCATTGGAATGGGCTGCCCAGGGAGGTGGCGGAGTCTATGTCCCTGGAGGTGTTGAAGAAAAGGCTGGATGAGGCACTTAGTGCCATGGTCTGGTTGATTGGCTAGGGCTGGGTGCTAGGTTGGACTGGATGAGCTTGGTGGTCTCTCTCAACCTGGCTGGTTCTAGGATCATTTTATTCTTTCTTGAGTGGCTTAAGATTAAAACACTTCAGTCTTGGTAATGAGACATAGTTTCATGAGGTCAATTAATTGCAGCTGCACTATGGTTGGACTTGATTATCTTAGAGGTCTTTTCCAGTTCTAATAATTTTATGACCTAAAAGTACAGCAGTTGTGGTTAAGGACTGGTTTGCTTTGCACAGACACAAAATCAGTACAAAGTTGGTGCCATATATGCAGTGGCAGAACCAAAGGCACAGGTCCCTTCCAACCTTACCGTTCTATGATACTATGATTCTCATATGAATTCCTGTGAACTCAGAAGGTTTTGTGGTATTGAGTTTATTCTTTAACTCCACTGCTGTGGATGTATCTTACCTGTACCTCAGCATTGTGGTATCCTCTTTAGTTTTCCTTCCAAACTAATAGCTACAGGGCTATGCAAGCTCCATTTAAGCAGTGATTTTCCTCATTTTCAGAAAAGCTGTGTATTTGTTTTATGGTAACACCTGGTTGGCATTACCCCTCATTTGTTTTATGGTGACACCTGGTTGGCATTACCCTTCCAGTTCCATGTATACACCAGTTGGCATGGATACCTCAGCTCCATCAGCTGAGATGGGTCGTGGTGTGCCAGGACACAGCAAACACCGGTTTGACTCTGGGTGTGCAATTCTGTGTAAACCTACTGCAGGGGTCTGCAGCCTTCATCAGCCTGTGGTCTTAACTCCATGTCTCACAGAGGAGTGGTCTAGAATGATTTCCCACCTGATTGCAGGAAAAGTAGTCTGCCCTTTGTGGGAGAGGGAGTAGACTGTGAACTGCTGGGAAAAGGCTTGAGGGGCTGCAGATGTCCTTCTCCTCAGCTAGGTTGGCCTCAGAGCAAAAATCCACATGACAGCCCAAGCCCAAGCAGAACCTAAACTACAACCTCCAGGCATAGCAATCCACTAATCCAGGTCAGAGGCTGCTCCATTAGGAGCCTACTCCAGCTCTGGAGAGAAAATTGAGGCTACAAGCTAAATAAGCCACATTTTTCCTTGCCCTGTCACAGTGATGAAAACTAATTTTAAAAGTATGTGCTTACTATGAGTCTGACAAAGAGCCCATTGGGCGTCTTCCTCATTACCTCAGTACCCTTGGGTGGGGTTTTGGACACTTTGATTACCCTTCTCTGCCAACAGGGTCAGCCATTTCCTCTGTGGTGATGTGCGTGACTACAGGACACTGCAAGGACACTGGGAAGGCGTTGGCACATCTTCTCTGCCTCTCCTGGAATTCAGTAATGCCTCAGCAGACTCTTTAGCAAGCCACAGGGAACCACAGCGACTAAGCACTGGTGGATGTTGTAATTGGGAGTAAACTAATGAGATCCTTAGGACAAAGAGGGAGGCAAATAGAACTACCATAGGTAAAATGTTAAAAGCCACAAACTTGGCATATAGTGCTTGGTTCTCAACTCTTCTCTGTTCCTGCCATTCCTCCTACCCCAGGGGCTGGAACTAGGAGGAAACAAGCTTGTGGATCACTGTAGGAGGAGACTACAGAACAAGAAGGTAGAAAAAAAACTAAGAACAGCAGGAAGGGGAGCTTTAGCTGTTAGAGAGGATGTAAATCCTCCCCACTTTGTGGCTGCTAGAGTGGCAACATTGAGGGATACAGTCTCTACTTCACAACCTGAGTGCCCTCTCTCCTTTCTGGCAGCCAATCACCAAACATAAAGTTCCTCTCCCTTCAGCTATCCATAAAGACCAAGTAGTTCTACTGCAAATACTCACCTCTGATTAAAACAGAACTGAAATTTGTATAGGCCCCTGGACTGAGAGGGTGTTTTAAGACCAAGCCAAGTTTATTAGGAGGAAATTAGAATAACAGAGCTATTATCTCGCTGGGACTCATGCTTGAACACATTTATCTGCTAAGTTTCTTTCTGTTTTACAGCTGAAGACAACAGGACATGCAGATGCCCAGTGGAGGGGGTGGAGGAAATAAAAGAGGTTATTGTCACAGAGGCAGTAACCTGCAAAAACTGCAAAGCTGCCTTCATCTTTTCCCTTTTCTATCCAATGCTTCAGAAACTTAGCTCAGCTGTTGATGTTTTCCATTAGGATTACTGTCAACATAAAAATAAAAAGGAAGATAGGGGCCAAAAGAGAGTGAGGGAGAAGGAATCAACCATCTTTATATTATCATTTCCAAAAGGATTATCTTAAATTCTGCCCCCCCCCTTTTTTTTTTTTTAGCTTAATGATTACATTTAATCTCACTTTGATATTTACCAGCATCTGTTTCAGCATAATCTGTCTCCTTCCCTTATTCTCTTATTTTGACTAAAATGTGGCATAACAATTAGATACAGCTCTTAAAGGTACAGGGTTTGGTTTTGTTGGGTTTTTTTTGTTTTTTTTTTTTTTTAGCTTTTCCCATCAGTTAAGCTAGCATTATGTGAGGAGACAGAGAGACCTTTCAGAAGGGAAATGTACATCATTTTGGAACCCTCCACTCGTCTGTTTCTGTTGGTCTAGTTCTATGGTCAATAAGTTACATGGGTTACATAATAATCACTTTAATAACAATATAGATTCCACATTCAGGAGCATCTCAGTCGATTATTTGAGCTTAAAAGTTGTCTCAAGAGGACTGGTTGTGGACAGACATTGTTTTCCTACTCTTTTCTCAAGTGCTGCATGGCCCCTAAACAACCTGATCGCACGCACTGCACAGCACCAGTGTCAGCACTTTGGTTGTCTGGAGCTGCTTTCAGGTAAAATTTGTAGCTTCTGCCTTCCATATCCATCCATCACCACAGCCCTTTATTAGCACAAGGTACCTGTCCTGAGGGACAACTACCTGCAGGCCAGTGAGGTCAGATGTGTTAGGTTACCCTCCTGGTGAGTGCAGGGCAGGCTGTGGATGTAGCCTACCTAGACTTCAGCAAAACCTTTGACACTGCCTGCCACAACAAGCTCCTGTCAAAGTTGGCAGCTTCACTCTGGACAGATTCACTCTGATGTGAGTCAAGAACTGGCTGGAGGGCCAGGCCCAGGGAGGTGGTGGAGACACTGTCCCTGGAGGTGTTGAAGAAAAGCCTGAATGGGGCACATAGTGCCATGGTCTGGTTGAATGGCTAGGGCTGGGTGCTAGGTTGGACTGGATGAGCTTGGAGGTCTCTTCCAATCTGGTTGATTCTATGATTCTATGCAGGAGTCAATGAAGATGTTGGCCAGAGCAGAAGAAACTGCCCTCATCTCCCAACAAGAGGAACAGGCTTCCCCAGGTGTCTAGAAGAGTTGGGGATGTCCATAGCCAAATAAGCTCTTCTGTAAATCAGCCCCTGTAATAATTGGTAGGAATATCATGCTGGGAATGTCCAGTGTCCTGAGGCTGTAAAGCTCCTGAGTGATCCTGTCATTGAATCCTCAGGCCATTGTCCTAAAATGGATTTTTTGTACTGGTTCTGGGTTGTTTTGGGTTTTTTTGGTGTTTTGTTTTTTGTTTTTTTTTTTTTTTTTGGGGTTTTTTTTTTGTTTTTTTTTTGGG
>VWZE01010908.1:316397-343504 GCA_013396675.1 Eubucco bourcierii
TGGTTTGGTTTGTTTTTTTTTTTTCTTCATCTCATGCTCTGCAGTTTGACTGATGTGTTTGCTTCTGTAATAGAGCTACTGTGATGGTTTGGGAGTTACCCACCCACCCACACTTTGTAAAATGATCCAGACTAGACTCAGATGGCTGGAAGTTAAGGATTGAAGCTCTGTTTACAGTTTAGCACAATGTACTAGCAGAGATACACACAGGATAGACAGGAATAGTTACAGTAATATAGAAGTTAAAGGTAATACAGAAACACAATCCCCCTCCCAGAAATCAGAGTCCCCAAGAGGGGCTCCCAACCATCCTTCCACCTTCCTTCCACCCTTCTACCTTACCCCAGGGTTTTATGTGCAAGGTGAGTCTGGAGGATGGGCAAGGGGAGTTAGAATCAGAGTGGTTAGATTACTCAGCAGAGAAGAGAAGACAAAAAGCTAGAGAGACTGAGACTCTCTGTGTCTTATCTGTTTGTTTCTGGTTCTTATACATCTCAGCAAGTCTATGAATGAAGCAGACATTACCATTGTTTGCTTTTCACAGCCTATAACATAATTTTCTCCATTAAAATATTCCAATTAGCCTCAAACCATCTTGACAAATGCATGTGCAGTTGCACTGTTACCGCTTCCACATTTCTCCTCCTGTGCTCTTTTCTCTCTTTTACTCTCTGTCTTACAGCACTGCTCCAGCAGAGCTATTCCTTTCCATTCTGCTACACCTCTGAATGCTCTCCTCACCCCTTTATTACTGCATAAGATCATTGTAAGAGCTTTCCAGCCTCTGCTACATTAGTTAATCTGCATTCCATAGATGTCCTACTGTGGGCTGCTACAAGCGCAGACCCAGTATGAGCAGTGGGATGGGTCTGGTTTTGTCTAATTGCCACAATAGCTTCCTCTGATTCTATTGCTAGCACCTACCTTATGCAGCCTGCATGCCAGATGTTATTTGTCTTTTCTACACTCCGAATAGCAATAGCAATGCACTGTCTTGATACTGAGCTCTTCCAGGCAAATCCACATTATTAGAGACATAAATTTTGCCTAATGAAACCTAATATCTGAAACATGGTTTAAAGACAGGATGTCACAGCTGTCTGAACACAGATCTATGGAAGAGAAGCAGACAGATAGGCATCTTGTTTTGCATTAGGCATTTGCATGCTTCTCCAAAGAGGATATTCATAAAACCAGTATCTGTAGATAAAACCACTTTCTGTGGAACCTAATATAATGATCTGGCTCCAAGAGTAGCCAAATGGAAGCATTTCTTCTTCTGTTTGCATAATCCTTTTGAGCTTCATAAGCTTAACTAAAAGAAGTACTAAATCCAAGCCACTCTTGGTTTGGATTTTAGTACCCAAACCTCACTTAATGAGGTTTACTAAGCCTAGTTCTGGTTATTACATATCCTGTTACAGCGGCACAATTAATGCTGAGTGGAAACCAGTTTTCCTGCCCTGTAAATTTTTTATTTCCATCATAAAAATTGTTCTGTCTCAGTTAAGACAAATCCAATGCCATTTGGAGATAAGTTTATCTGCACTCCTCCTCCTTCGTTGAAATGGTTTCATTTTGTGTAAGTAAATAGCCATTGTGATGATTTGGGAGTTCTCTGCCCCCCCACTGTATGAAAATCATCCAGACTAGACCCAGCCAGCTGGAAGTTAAGGAATGAAGCTATATTTACAGCTTAGCACAATATACAAGCAGAGATATACACGACATAAATTAATATTTAGAGTAACATACAGGGTAAAGGTAATACAGAAACACAATACCCCTTCCAGAAATCAGAGTCCCTAGAAGGGGCTCCCAACCACCCTTCCACCTTCTTTCCACCCCCTACCTTACTCCAGGGTTTGACTTATGTGCAAGGTGAGTTTGGAGGATGGGCAAGGGGAGTTAGAAGCAGAGTGATTAGTTGAGTTACGCAGCAGAAAGACAGAAGACACAACAGTTTCTAGAGAGAGAGAGACTCTCTGTATCTATGTTTGTGTCCTTGCTTTTATACATCTCAGCAAGCCTATGAGTGAAGCAGATATCACCATTGTTTGCTTTTCACAGCCTATAATCTAAATTTGTTCATTAAAATATTCCAATAAGCCTCAAACCAGCACAGCCATTAAGAAGAGTGAGGAAGGTATTTACTAGGGTTATAACATGCTCATGGGATGTGGAGGAGCCAAGCTGAAATCCCTGTCTCAGTTAATATTGGTTTGCTTGAAGGAAATAGAGTGCTTACAAAAGAGGACGCTGAAGAACTCTCTCCTCACGCAGGCAATGCACAGATCAGATTCCTATCTCAAGATGTGAGAGTTACTTGAATCCAGGTTTCCTGTAACTTGTAGTACTGCACCGTGAGATTTCATTCATCCACTGATGACTGAGTACTCTCTCAAGATTGACCAACAGTACCCTCTGCAGTTTGTTTCTTCCAAAAAGGAAAGGAAAGTTCCTTTCCAGAGTTGGTACACACACCTTCCACTTCCTCAGAAAATTTCATTCCCCTTTACTCTGCTCTTCCCCTTTATTCTGCTCTCATCAGACCTGACCTGGAGTACTGTGTGCAGTTCTGGAGCCCTCAGCACAGGAAGGACATGGAAGTGTTGGAGCGGGTCCAGAGGAGGCCATGAAGATGCTCAGAGGGCTGCAGCAGCTCTGCTATGAGGACAGGCTGAGAGAGTTGGGGGTCTGCAGCCTGGAGAAGAAAAAGCTTCCAGGAGACCTTATAGTAGCCTTCCAGTATCTGAAGGGGGCTACAGGAAGGCTGGGGAGGGACTATTGACAGGTCTTGCAGTGACAGGACAAGGGGTAATGGGTTTGAACTGGAGGAGGGGAGATTGAAACTGAATGTTAGGTGAAAGTTGTTTGCAGTGAGGATGGTGAGACACTGGCACAGACTGCCCAGGGAGGTTGTGGTTGCTCCCTCCCTGGAGGTGTTCAAGGCCAGGTTGGACGAGGCCTTGAGTAACCTGTACTAGTGGGAGGTGTCCCTGCCTATGGCAGAGGGTTGGAACTAGCTGATCTTTGAGGTCCCTTCCAACCTTACCATTCTATGATTCTATATTTCTATTATTTAACTGACATTTTCCAGGAAGAAACACATCATACAGTTCCCTACAAACTTCAGATTACCTGAATCTCATTGATTTTACTCTTAGGAAAAGGAGTAAAAACTTCCTCTATTCTTCAGTACAGCCATCATTGCTTTTAAGCAACTCTATCATTTTAGCCTCTGCTGATGTACAAGAAATGAAGTCAGTCTGGCCTCAGTTACAGTTTTTAATGCTGTGTATGACAGTTGGGAACAGCAGGAATGGCTCAGCTGCACCAGACTAAAGAAACCTATCGATAGGGAATTGTTTGGTTTACAGATACTAGCTAGGTCTCTCTCTCAGTGTCTGTATTGTTAAGTCCTTGGAGGTTTGGTGTCAGTTGAGCTAATTAGACTGTTGTGTTGATCTCTTGCTGTTTGATAGCACAGCCAGGATGCAAGGAACAGTTGCAACAGCCTCTGAGAGATGACAAGTGCAGAGGTAAGGTCACTGCAGTGCAAGACTACCTTGCTGTACAGCTCTACAAGACATCTTCTCTCTCGATGGTGGAGCTGCTCTAAGCAGCACACTCTCTTTCTCTCCGTAATCACAGACACACACATGTGTATGCACTTATGTATAGTTTTTCAAGGAATGAAAAGTTGGTGAGAATTTGCTGTGGTTTCCATTACATATGCTTTCAAGCTTTTGTGCCAAGGTAAAGAAGGAAGAAAGTAAGAGCACTTCAGAGTGAAACCAGTCCGTATCCTTCTCAACAATGAGAAAGGTAACTTGGTTAGGCTGTCACCTGTGCCCAGTGCCATCCACAATCAAGGTGTTGATGGATAAAGAGAGCACTGCACTATTCATTTTGGTGGTTTGTGGGTGCTAGGCATGGGAGGGGCAAGTTGTTCTGGAAGGGATCAGAAAAATGTAGCAGGAGGCAGCACCACAAGCCGGAGTTTCCCCTGAGGCAGCATGTCTGACATAATTGGCAGCTCATTTTGCCTGCCTCTGGATGTGAGTTGCCTCTGAATGCTTCCCTTGTGCTAGGGCTGGTACTGAGTTCAATGTAGGCCTGCTGCCAATGATTACAATTCCCACTAGCTGGAATATACATTAACTGCAATGCTTGTGGGCCTTTCCAGCAAGTGGCTAGCCTGCTGTATTCATCCATTATTTTTCTGGAGGAGAAGGAACTCTGTTCTGCATCTATTGTTCACTCACACAATCTGTTTGTTTGGCTTTCTTTTGATTTGTAGGAAGCCGGCACTACTGAAAACAGTTTTATAAAGGCCCTTGGGCCAGATCCGTCACCACACTCCAGAATTTTAAGTTGTCGAGCAACGTGGCACTGGGCAGTTGCAGATGGCTGGGGATGAGGACGTACCACAGCAACGGGCAGCTCATTAAGGTCAGCAGGACTCTGCCTCTGCCCCACCACATGTATCACAGTATCACAGTATCACCAAGGTTGGAAGAGACCTCAAAGATCATCAAGTCCAACCCATCACCACAGCCCTCAAGACTAGACCATGGCACCAAGTGCCACATCCAAACCCATCTTGAACACCTCTAGGGACGGTGACTCCACCACCTCCCTGGGCAGCCCATTCCAGTAGCCAATGACTCTCTCAGTGAAGAACTTTCTCCTCACCTCCAGCCTAAACTTCCCCTGGCGCAGCTTGAGACTGTGTCCTCTTGTTCTGGTGCTGGTTGCCTGAGAGAAGAAAGTAACCTCCTCCTGGCTGCAAACACCCTTCAGGTAGCTGTAGACAGCAAGAAGGTCTCCCCCGAGCCTCCTCTTCTCCAGGCTAAACAATCCCAGCTCCCTCAGCCTCTCTTCAAAGGGCTTGTGCTCGAGGCCTCTCCCCAGCCTCGTTGTCCTTCTCTGGACATGTTCAAGTAAGAGGACATGCTGTGAACCTTAGCAGAGAGGGACGGATCACAGATGGGGAGAAATCGCTTGAAAAGTGCAATGGTTTAAAGCAATTCATGAATCCAAGTCTTTACCTATGGTTTGCACTCTCCTTTGTTCCTTTATCCTTGAATAAATCCATCACCCTGGACAGATTATAGCTATAGGCATGAATTGTTAAATCAACAAACTGTCTCTCTTCTTGAAGATACAGTCTAGGACTTTAAGATGCTGTTCTTTTTACAACTCTTTATGAAGAAAAATCCTGATTCACAAATGAGAATCGTAGAATCAACCAGGTTGGAAAAGACCTCCAAGCTCATCCAGCCAAACCTAGCACCCAGCCCTAGCTAATCAACCAGACCATGGCACTAAATGCCCCATCCAGGCTTTTCTTCAACACCTCCAGTGAGGGTGACTCCATCACCTCCCTGGGCAGCCCATTCCAATGCCAATCACTCTCTCCGTTGAACAATCATTCAACACTTCAGGTGTTCAGGGTTTGGCTTCCTACTGTAGTCTGTGTTGCCTGGAAGATTGGATTGGTTCTGACCTTCTGGTCCTTTCCAACCCGTTTCATGTTCTGTAGTTTCAGTAAAACTGTATATCTCAGTTCTTATTATTACAATCAATATACTGTTTCACAAAAATGAGCCAAGAAAAGAACTAGAGAAGTGAGTAGCTAGTATCTGCTATTGCTATTGTTTTTCCTCACCCTCTCCTTGTTAAACAAGTTAATGTGCTAAATATATCTGTTGCTTATGTCATTTGTGAATGAGTGGGTATGTGACTTGTTTGAATAAAATAGTGACTAGTCTTTGTGGCTTACTATAATCAGAGGTAGAGTATGGTGGATTGATTTGACATGTGAATTACCCCAGGGCCTTGGCAGAGGTGAAGGTTCATCTGTGCTTAGTATGGCACGTGGAGTCTCTGGCCAAAACATTTTACAATCTGAAGAGAACAGGTGAGGAACAAGGGCAGCATTGTCTTCTCTTTACCCCACAGAGGAATCTATAGCAGAAAAAGTCAAAGGTTTACTCAAGGTTTGCGTTTTACACGAAGCTTGTGTCCCACAAGAGAGAGAATTGGAAGAGTCCCTGAATTTCTTTGAGGACCTTTGCCACAGAGTTTTTCTCATATTTAAAAACATTGCTGCTTCAGAAAATGATTCTGTCTCTGGAGGTCTGAGGGCCAAGAATGCTGGTAACATGGAAAAGTAACTCTTGCTTCTGTGAAGGTGAATTCTCAGTACATCTGAGGTATCAAACACTCATCAGGCATCCCAGTTTTTGAGGGTGTTTTGACTTCCTGCATCCTTCCTACCCAAAGATTGGTTCAAGGTTCTTATTCAGGCAGCTAGAAACTAGCAAAGTCTTATTTTGCATCAGAAAGACAACTGCTTTGTTATTTTTCAGCACAAAAAAAAGTTCAGTGGGGTCAGGAATGCCCATTTTGAGGAAGGGAATGTTCAATCTACACACAAGCATATTTTAAGTTTCAGGTTGTGCTTTGCAGTCACCTTTTGCATCACTCATTGCTTTGCCCATGTGGCTACTTAAGCAGAAAGGAGGAACAGCATTGCTCTACTGCAGAGAGAATGAGTGGAGTTATCTTCTCATCTCATTGTGTTTTAAATCACCCACATGCCCAAGAGGAGCCCCATGAGTGGTACAGCAGAAGCAGTAGGTGGAAAATGTTTTCACTGTATGAAAAATAGGGATCTAACTTCCAAATTGACATTCCCATTGGCTCAAGGTTTATCTCAGGACTTCTGAAAAAAACCCTCAGCTCTGTTAAGTTCCTGTGCTTGTATGTGGGTGTCATATCCTCATCTGCATCTGACACTCTCTCTTTGTCTCACCCTCTGCTTTCATGCCCCTTACATGATTCAGGCTCATGCTATTCCTGTCTGACTCTACACTATGCCACTGCATTATTTCCCACCTCTAAAAGTGTCATCACACAATCCACCTTTACTGTGTCTTTCATCTCTTAGGCTTGTAATTGTTAGCCAGAGCCTTTGCCCCTCTTTTACCCCAGGACAATTTGCTTTCACAATTTCAACAAACTGATGAATCCAGGGTTATATTGTAAACTAAAGTATAACATCTTTAGAAAGTTCTGACCTGCCTGTTCTTGATAATGACTTGTGGTAATAAACTTATGTTTATGGTTTGGTGTTTCTCTCTGCTCCAGAGATGGCTTCAGCCATTCCCAAGTTTGTGGTGTCAAGCTCTGTTTTTTTCTTGGTTTGGATTTAACATTTTATGGCTACACTTACTGAAGAGACTTTCCTTTAAATTGTTGTTATTGGGTTTGGGTGGGTTTTTTTCTTTGTTTATTTTTGTTCATAGAATCATAGAATGGTAAGGTTGGAAGGGACCTCAAGGATCATCTAGTTTCAACGCCCTGCCATAGGCAGGGACACCTCCCACTAGTACAGGTCACTCAAGACCTCATCCAACCTGGCCTTGAACACCTCCAGGGAGGGAGCAACCACAACCTCCCTGGGCAACCTGTGCCAGTGTCTCACCATCCTCACTGCAAACAACTTCCTCCTAACATCCACTTTCAATCTCCCCTCCTCCAGTTTAAACCCATTCCCCCTTGTCTTGTCGTTGCAAGACCTTGTCAATTGTCCCTCCCCAGCCTTACTGTAGGCCTCCTTCAGATACTGGAAGGCTACTATAAGGTCTCCTGGAAGCTTTTTCTTCTCCAGGCTGCAGAGCCCCAACTCTCTCAGCCTGTCCTCATAGCAGAGCTGCTGCAGCCCTCTGAGCATCTTCCTGGCCTCCTCTGGACCTGCTCCAACACTTCCATGTCCTTCCTGTGCTGAGGGCTCCAGATCTGCACACAGGACTCCAGGTGGGGTCTGACAAGAGCAAAGGGGCAGAATCACCTCCCTTGCCCTGCTGGCCAGTTGTGGTGGCCTTGTGGTGGTTGTTTTCTTTTTTCTGCTGCTATGAAGATCTAATCATCAAACTCCCCTTCTGAATATCCACTGCTGTCATTATTGACTTTCTAGTCTGAAAGGCAGGAAATTCCTTGTATAGCTGATCTTCCTTTATGATATTAGCACTGATTTGTGACAGAAAATCCTTGTCTGTTTCATTTCAGACCTTCTCCTACAGTAGCACTGCTAACAGCATTTTTTGTTGCTTAACTGCAAGTCATGGCCTCGGTGCTTGCATTGGCTTCATGCCACTAGAGCTTAGACTTGTGGCAAATAGGTTGGAAAAAAAATAAGAAAAAAAAAAAAAGAGCAGAACTAATGAAATCCTTGAAAACCCAAATTTTCCAGAAGGGTTGTGCTGCATTACCCAGCAAGGGTTACATGCTTATAAGCTCGTATAAATCAGCACACATTCTTTAAGGTAGGTGTAGCTCCAGTGGTTTATGTCAGCAATTGCCCTAACAGCCACAAGCAAAACTAAATCTCTATTTTTTTAAGGTGCAGCAAAGAGAAATAAGTCAGACTCCCATTAGTGACTTCCCAATTCTACTGACTATTGTATCTCCATGCTCCCTCCCCTGTGGCTTGGTGTGAGTAGCACCACCCTGACTGATGCTTAAGGAACTGAGGGAACCTCACCTTAACATTGCCTTGAAAATTTTAAGGAAAAGCAAAAAAAATAATGTAGCATCCTGAAATTTTATGGTAGTGCAACAGAGGTTTGATCAAAGCAACTTAACTGGTAGGAGAGACCCTGGTTCAGCATTGCTGGGCTTTAGTGTGAGCATGCTTAACTTCACTCTGAGTTGTATTCACAGCCTCAGTTTCAGTATTCAGGCTATTTGTACAGTTGCCTGGGGAAAAAGCCTAATGTCTGAGATTGATTTGTATAATCCAGGCTGAAATACAGAGACTATCTAAACTAGTCCAGAGGAAATACCAAGGAGAAAGGGGCATATTAAATTGTGTCTCTCTCTGGAGTTTAAACTTAGTGAGAGTCATTTATCTCTACTTAGATTTTCGTTGTAAACATGAATCCTCTCCTAACTAAACATATCTAAAACAGAAGAGAGATCTCTATTTAGTTAATTAGTGTACTTGACTAGCATCCAAGAATCTGGATTCAAATATCTCTTCTTCCTGAGGCAACTTGAACTTTTGCTTTTTATATGAGCCTGGTTTAATAATAAAATATCAGTGGAATGTATACTGCTTCCAAATAAAAAAGACAGCTAGGTAGTAAGATCATCTGCATCTCATATGTGAGGGCTGTGATTATGGCAAAAGAGTCATCCTTCTATTCCTTCTCTCTGCCACAACAAATATTTAGTTACATCCCATAGATAGTAACAGCTTCAGTGACGGAGCTAAGAGCACCATCCAAGGAGATCCTGAAATTCGGGTCTTAGAGTCATGTCTAATTCATATCTCCTCAGGCAGAGAAAAGTCCTGAGCCAGGACACCTTATAAAACAGGCAACTTTTCAAACAATCAAGTCACAGAGTAAAATGTGTGTCACAACTGCTTCCTGGCTATGTGGAAAAAAAAAATTAAAAATGAAATGTGCAATATAGGACTCAAGAAGTGACATTTTCGGTCACATATTTTTGTAAATATTAAGGCAAGTCCCAATATTTTGTTTGAAATGTGAATTAGGATGTGAGCATCTGGGTGTTTTCGAGGTAGACACAAGCATTTAAGGAGCCTCACAGAGGAAGCTTAGGCACAAAAGGAATTGAGGTAACTGCAAAGCTGCATGGATAGAATTTAAATTTTGTTTACTTAAATGTAGATCTGCCAAGTGTTAGCTCAGCACCTAGGCACTTCTGTGAATGTCAGCACAGGCAGTTAGATCAAGGTAGAATGGATGCTTCAGGGCAGAAGAACAACTAAAAGATTCTTCAAACTCCTTTCAACTTACAATTCCAATGCACTGTGTGGCTATGAAAGGTTCATCCTGGATGCCACTGCTTTGAGTCCTGCTGAAATTCTGCCATCCAAATTCATGATGCAGGAAGCTGCAACCTCAGCTGAGGGGCCAATAAGAGCTATCATGGATAATGGCGTGAAGCTGCAACCTCAGCTGAGGGGTCAGCAAGAGCTATCATGGATAATGGGACCTGGACAGGCTGGAGAGGTGAGCACAAGCCAACCTCATGAGGTTCAACAAGACCAGGAGGCAAGGCCCTGCAGCTGGGTCAAGGCAATCCCAAGCACAAATCCAGGCTGGGCAGTGCCTGGTTGGAGAGCAGCCCTGAGGAGAGGGACTTGGGAGTGCTGGACAAGCTCAACAGGAGCCAGCAGTGTGCACTTGTAGCCCAGAAAGCCAACCAGAACCTGGGCTGCATCAGGAAAAGTGTGGCCAGCAGGGCGAGGGAGGTGATTCTCCCCCTCTGCTCTGCTCTGCTGAGACCCCACCTGGAGTACTACATCCAGTTCTGGAACCCCTGGGACAAGAGGGATGTGGAGATGCTGGAGTGTGTCCAGAGAAGGGCCACGAGGATGCTCAGAGGGCTGGAGCTGCTCTGCTGGGAGGACAGACTGAAAGAGCTGGGGCTGTTCAGCCTGGAGAAGAGGAGGCTCTCAGGTGACCTTCTTGTGGCCTTCCAGGATCTGAAGGGGGCCTATGACAAAGCTGGGGAGGGACTTTTTAAGCTGTCAGGGAGTCACAGGACTAGGGGAAATGGAGCAAAGCTGGAGGNCCAACCTTGAGTGATTCTACAATTTTATGAGGTCCAGATGCCAGTGCTCCAGCTCCAATAGAACTCCTTTTCTTCTTCTAGGACCTTATGTACAGCTGGTTGCTTGTTCTTTTCTCTATGTGCTTCTAGTTGTGAGGTACTTCTTGACCTCTTGTGTAAAGTACCTTCTCTTTTTTGCTTGGTGGCACTGGTGCTGCATGAGTAGCTGCACTGCCAGATTGGCACCTTATATTTTGGGTAGAGCAAGAGTAAACCCTTTGTTTCTAGTCGCATCTCTACCATTGCTATTTTCAATGAGACAGTTACTTTTCATGAATGTCTTCATGTATCCACCTCTGTGGTGGGAAGGAGACCAATGTCTGTGTCATGCATCCACCCTGTTCCACTGCGCTCACATACTAGCAGCGGATGCTGTATGGCCTAAGGAGTAAGGCAGAGATTCGGCTGCAGAGCAGAATTTCTGGTTCAGAGGAACCTCATCCCCGCATATACTTTGTTTTCAAATTGAGCAGGAACAAATCTAAAAAAAAAATCTGTTTGACAGAAGATTTGCAAGGGACTCTTACAGTCAGACTGGAAACCTGCCTTAAGTTTGGAGAAGCTCATCAAAGAAAAAGCTGAACTGACATCATGAGCTGCTGTTCTCCAGTGAAAAGAGATTATTTTTCTTGGAAGACTCACAGACTACCGATCTTGGATGACCCATTGCCTTGTTTCCCCTTCTATTCTGTTTTGGATCATGATTTATTTCACACAAAGAGCTACTGAAGAGAAACATAGAGGTACCTCGCCTGAAACCCTGCCTAGTCTGGAGCATCCCCTGGGAAATGTAGGCTTTCTACACTCCCAGCCTGCTGAAGCTGTCCTTTCATCATGACATCTGTGATGGGAAAGTAGAACACCTTTGGAATACCACAACTTGCTCTCTGTTCTCCCTGTGCATGGGCTGCAAAGAAAGGCAGCTGGCAATTTCCCTGCCCTATTTTCAGGGGTTTTAAAGTCTGTGTGGGAGTAACAAGGTGAACATACACTCTGACAGCATCAGAATGGAAAACCTGCTCCCTTACTTCCAAGTCATATCACTGGGACTTGCATAAATGTCCATTTTAACCTCAAACAGCCTGCCAGAGGCAGGAGTCAGTCACACCTTTCCTGAGCCTGAAAAGCCTCACAGGTACTGGCAGCACTGGAGGACATGCAGCTCTCACGCCTACATTCATGAGAACTGCCACAACATCTTCGTCTCAATGTTACTGTGACAGTGTCTAGCACTACACTATTTTAAGACCTGAATACTGACCAGCTGGCAGACTAGACCAGCTCTCAGTTTCCTGATTTAGGTAGCACCTTCTGCTGGACACATTGTCAGGGTGAATTCTTACACCATAAAACTTCTCTGCTTGACACTTCCAAAGCAATCTACAAGGTTTAACATTTAAAAGTAGTGAGCATTTCCACCCTGCTTCAGCACTTATCATATTTGCGGTCATTCAAACCTCCAGTATAGGCAAAAACTGCCTGGAGCTGAAACTGAGCAACTATCTAATAAAATATAGTAATGAGATGAATCGAAGCTGTATAGCTGAAGTGCCCTGAGCATGCTTAAAAGATATACTCCCTAGCTGTGCTGGTCTGAGGCTACCTGGAATATTTTAATGAGAAGAATTAGATTATAGGCTGTGGAAAGGAAACAATGGTGATGTCTGCTTCATTCATAGGCTTGTTGAGATGTATAAGAACAGGGACATAAATATAGATAAGACATGGAGAGAGAGAGAGTCTCATTCTCTCTGGCTGTTGGTGTGTCTTCTCCTCTCTGCTAACCTAACTAACCACTCTGCCTCTAACTCCCCTTGTCCACCCTCCAAACTCACCTTGTATGTAAGGCAGACCCTGGGGTAAGGCAGAGGGGTGGAAAGAAGGTGGAATGGTGGTTGGGAGCCTCTTCTGGGGACTCTGATTTCTGGGAGGGGAGTTGTGTTTCTGTATTACCTTTAACTTGTATATTTCTGTAACTATTCATGTCTAGTGTGTATATATCTGCTTGTACATTGTGCTAAGTTGTAAATATAGCTTCATTCCTTAACTTCCAGCTGGTTGGGTCTAGTCTGGGTGATTTTCATAGTGGGGGGGGTGAGGAACTCCCAAACCATCACACTAGCTTCATCTGGGGAGTGTTTTAATAGGGAGGATATGATTGTGTATGTACACAAATATGGGAGGGAAGATCTCCACTTATAAGGCAGAAGAGGAATGTTTATACTTTTTGAGAAGATACTACAAGGAAAGTATGCTTTGTTTTACATAGAACTGCTGTGTTTACAGCTGTATTTTCTGTAAGAATATAGGTGTGAGCACATCACTCATGGTTCCAAACTCGGATTTGCACCACTGTTGTGGTAGCCAAAGAGAAGGGAATGTCTGGATACTGCATACTGGGAACTACAGGTAGGGAAAGGTGGCATTTAAGCTCAGGTAAGGAAAAAAAAGATGCTAGAGAGGGTTCTGTAACCACAGAATCAAAGAATCAGAATCAATCAGGTTGGAAGAGACCTCCAAGCTCATCCAGCACAACCTATCACCCAGCCCTAGCCAATCACCAGACTATGGCACTAAGTGCCCCATCCAGGTTTTGCTTGAACGCCTCCAGGGACGGCGACTCCACCACCTCCCTGGGTAGCCCATTCCAATGCCAATCACTCTCTGGCAAGAACTTCCTCCTAATCCAGCCTAGACCTCCCCTGGCACAACTTCAGACTGTGTCCCCTTGTTCTGTTGCTGATTGCCTGGAAGAAGAGACCAACCCCACCTGGCTACAACCTCCTTTCAGGTAGCTGTAGAGAGTGATGAGGTCTACCCTGAGCCTCCTCTTGTGCAGGCTGCACACCCCCAACTCCCTCAGCCTCTCCTCACAGGGCTATGCTCCAGGCCCCTCACCAGCCTGATCAGTGATGGCCAGGACAGAATACCTGGCCACATGGGCACACTGCTGGCTCATCTTCAGCTACTCTCTACCAGCACCCCCAGGTCCCTCTCTGCCTGGCTGCTCTCCAGCCACTCTGTCCCCAGTCTGTAGTGCTGCTTGGGGTTGTTGTGGCCAAAGTGTAGAACTCTGCATTTAGCCTTGTTAAATCTCATTCCTTTGTCACCTTAACAGACACAGATTAAGGCAAAAGAAATAATAATTAAAAAATCACATATAATATAGCTTCAGAGCAACATCTCCAGGATTGAGAAGAAAAGGAATAGAAAGAAGAAATAAAAAGAAAAGAAGAAAAAGAAAATGAGAAATCAGGAATCATTTCATGCCCCTGTGTCCATTTGACCTATATGTCAGTCTTATCTCTTCTGTCTCTGGCTGCTGCTCCTCTATTGTTCCTAGAGTGCTTGCTGCAAAGGCTGGAGATGGAGTGGAACATTAGGGAAGTACATTCTGCTCCACTTTTCTAGGTTGGATATGTAAACCAGTGACAATGGACAAACAGAGGAGGAGTTCTGTTGCTGGCAAGCAAGAGACAATTCTATCTTCCAGGGATCTTTCTACAAAATATTTCTGATACCAGTTTGGAGGGAAATGGAACCTGTATGGTCTTCTTAATCCTCTCTTAGCAGCTCTCATTTCTGTAAATGTAAACTACAAAATTATATAGCACCTTGGATCAACTTCCACTACTGAAAATATGTCCCTGTGCCCACAGGATTGTAAATTTGCTCTAATTTTCTTTCACTTCTTAAACCTGAAATGTGAATCCTAAGTGCAGCTTCTCCCTGTCTGCCTGTCTTTGGAATATTTTGTCCACAGACCTTTGTCATTAAGACAGTTGTCCCAGGGCAGGTAGGCTGACACAGTTAAGTTAATGAAGCCCTCTATA
Source organism: Eubucco bourcierii (assembly GCA_013396675.1). Taxonomy (NCBI): domain Eukaryota; kingdom Metazoa; phylum Chordata; class Aves; order Piciformes; family Ramphastidae; genus Eubucco; species Eubucco bourcierii. The sequence goes on from VWZE01010908.1 coordinate 330,887, forward strand.
CCTACTGTGTTCACTTGCTAGAGGACTTCCACTAAGGTGACTTACTAGATGAAACTGTACTTCCTTTAGCCCTCCCTACTGGTCGAAGTCTCTCCAGTAGCAATTATATGCTAATGTTTCTCCCTCAGCAGTTGATAAAGCATTACTCCTTTACTATGGTGCAAATTACACCTTCCTGAGCAAATTATCCTGATGCACATCACCTCAAAACTGGCCATGCTGATGACTGGATCTACCTCTTTCATGATGAGAAGAACTCTTTCTGTCCTAAGTAATGTACCTAGAATAGGTATCAATAATCAACCTCTTGTGGTATCTCTTTCTCTCCCTCTCTTTCTAGGGAAGGTAGAACCAGTTTACTCTAGCTCTATAATTTCCAGACAGACTCATATGAGTGAGCCCTCTCATAGCTTTAACCTCACATTCAGACTCCTCCCTAATATGCTGTGGTAGCAGGAAGAGCAAATAGTGAGAGAGTTAGCCACCCTCTGCTTGAATTATACCTTTTGTCACATCCTTGGCATGCAGAACACTGCCTTACATTCATGTGCTGTTCATGTGGGAGTAACCTGAGGCAGTCTGAGCATAGGAAAATCTGTACATGTAGGAAAAGAAGTGGAGTTGCTTTAAGTAAGACAACCTTATCTGACCCTTCTCCTTCCTTCACAGTTGGTGTTACTTGAAGCTGGAACAGAGGAAAATGGAGGGAGTGAGGTTAAGGCCAGATGTTGAAATGAAGCATACAGGAGCTGAACAGGTTTTCTCCATGCCTTCCTGCCAGTGCTCATTAATTCTGAGCCACAGTGCCCTCTGTCATTCCAGCTCATGGCCCTTTCTCTTAATTCTTCTATTTATATCTTCTGAGATGGAGTCTCTATGTGCCACTTTTACAACAGTCTACATTCATGGATGTCTGTGGATTTGTTTCTGGCTTACACTCAACTACAAAAGAATCAGACTCATCACTTCTAGGCATCGGAGTACTCCCTATCCCTTAATTTTCCTAAATATTCCTTGTGTTCCTAATTTATTTATTTTTTTTGTCAGTCTGTTCCAACACACAGTAAATGATGGTTCTATATCCTCACAGAGCTACAGGCTCAGGGAAGAGTGACTTGAGGGTGCTCATTGACAGCTGGTTGAACATAAGCCAGCCATGTTCCCAGGTGGCCAAGAAGACCACCAGGACAAACCAGCCTGCATTAGGAATAGTGTGGCCAGCAGTAGGGAAGCAATCATGCCCCTGTATGCAGCACCACTGAGGCTGCACCTCAAACACTGTGTTCAGTTTTGGGCCCCTCACTACAGGAGAGGCATTGGTTTGCTAAGAGCCTGTCCAGAGAAGGGCAATGAATCTGGTGAAGAGAAGTCTGGAGAGTAAGTCTTATGAGGAGTGATTAATGGAGATAGGTCTGGAGAAGAGGAGACCTTATTGCTGTCTACAACTTGGACTCTTCTCTCTAGTAGCATCTGATAGAACAAGAGCGCCATTGAGTTGGATCTGCTGATGATACTCAATATCACGTTGCCATCATGCCAACTTCAAAATGAATGTGCTGTCTGGAGCAAAGTATCAGGGGGTCTGAAGTTTTTAACATGAGAGGATTCCTGTTTCAGATTTGGGGTGTTGTTTTTTTCTTCTATGTTGGCTTCAGAACCATTTTATTCCTGGTTTCTGTGATTTTCTGCAAACAGGTTAAGGTAATTGTACATTGTATTATCTCATGATATTGTTTATCTCAGCCCAGAGGTTGTTTTGTGTTACTTTTCCCTCCTGTGTATGGGAGAGTATGTGGGCTTGTGAGAGTGGGCTGTGTTGAGCCAGGACAAAGAGGCAATGACTTGAAGTTGCATCAGGGGAGGTTTAGTGTGAATACTAGGAAAAACTTTACAGAAAGAGTGGTCAGGTATTGGAACAGGCTGCCCAGAGAAGTTGGTGGAGTCACTATCCCTGAAGGTGTTCAAAAGCCATGTAGACTTTGAACGTGGTTTAAGGGCTATAGAATAGAAAAGAATCATAGAATCAGTGAGGGTTGGAAGGGACCACAAGGATCATCCACTTCCAACCTCTCTGCCACGGGTAGGGACACCCTACCCTAGATCAGGCTACCCACAGCCTCATCCAGTCTGGCCTTAAACACCTCCTGGTACGGGCCCTCAACCACTTCCCTGGGCAACCCATGCCAGGCTCTCACCACTCTCATGCTCAAGAACTTCCTCCTCACGGCCAGGTTGAATCTCCCCACCTCCAGCTTTGCTTCATTCCCCCTAGTCCTGTCACTATCTGATAGTCTAAAAAGTCCCTCCCCAGTTTTGTTGTAGGCCCCTTCAGATATTGGAAGACCATAAGAAGGTCACCTGGGAGCCTCCTCTTCTCCAGGCTGAACAGCCCCAACTCTTTCAGTCTGTCCTCATAGCAGAGGTGCTGCAGCCCTCTGAGCATCCTCGTGGCCCTTCTCTGGACACACTCCAGCATCTCCACATCCCTATTGTCCCAGGGGTTCCAGAACTGGATGTAGTACTCCAGGTGGGGTCTCAGCAGAGCAGAGCAGAAGGGGAGAATCACCTCCCTCGCCCTGCTGGCCGCGCTTTTCCTGATGCAGCCCAGGCTCTGGTTGGTTTTCTGGGCTGCAAGTGCACGCTGCTGCCTCATGTTGAGCTTGTTGTCCACCATGGTGGTGTTAGGTTGATACCTGGATTTCATGATCTTATAGGTCTTTTCCAACAGAAAATTCCCTGATTCTAGTGGTCCCCAGCCCTTTCCTGCTGTTGCTGTTGAAGTAGTACATACCTACAGTACATACCTGCAGCTTCCTCTGCTCTGGATCACTCTGCAATAAACACTTCCATTATTGTCTTTTCTGCGGCCAGTGTCAGCAAGAAGATGTCTTTTTGTTCACCATCACCTCTCTACCTTCAGCCTGGCTGCTGTTGACTGTCCTTAGACTTGCTTGGTGTTTCCATAGTATTGTTGAAGACAGTTAAAGAAAGAAAGCTGGCGAGAGACTTTTTAGGGTGTTGGGTAGTGATAGGACTAGGGGGAATGGAGCAAAACTGAAGTGGGTAGATTCAGATTGGATGTTAGGAAGAAATTCTTCACCGTGAGGATGGTGATACATTGGAATAGGTTGCCCAGGGAGATGGTGGACGCTCCACCCCTGGAGGTTTTTGAGGCCAGGCTGGATGGGGCTCTGGGCAACCTGGTCTAGTGTGAGGTGTCCATGCTCATGGTGGGGGGGTTTGAATCTGGATGTTCGTTGTGGTCACTTCCAACTCTGACAATTCTGTGATTTGGACCTTCATGCTCTTTGGACTGGCCAAGTAGAGAAAAAAAATCCAGAACGTGTCTCGCAAAACTGAGGTCTAGTTGCAGTGTTATATGCTCTTAATAAAGGAGTAATTATATGAATCAGAGGAGCAAAACATTCTTGCAGAGCACATGCCCTACTCCCTGACCAAAGTGTCCAAAGGCAGCTGTACATCATTCCAGAGGAGGCTTTTACCTTGCACATGGGTTAGCATAAAGCCCACTGATTTACAGAGGAGCAGTGACAGAGCTAGGATTCAAGAGTGTCCTTTAATGAAGCTACTCGTGTGTCTTTATTGGACGAGAAAAAAATTTCAACTGGTCCATTTTACAAATTAAACTCAGCTACAAAAATGTAATGATATTTATTCACGCAGCTGCCAGCAAACTCACATGCACCATGAGTCATTCCAGATGTGGATAAAAACAAAGTCTGTCTCTGAAAGCAAGTTTCCTGATCCCGAGGAGACTTGGTTTGGGAGAGGAGCTGCACACTGACTTCAGCTGTATTCAGAAGAACAGACAGGTTCTCCTTTCAAAGGGGGAGGGGGAGAGGAAGAGCCATTTATTTATTCCTGAAAAGAAAGGAGATAGGAAATTGGAAAGCTAATATACAGATAGACATATTTTAAAGTGAAGGATGCTCTGGAAGATTTTGCTGCTGATGATGCTCTATTACAGTACTTATGCCACTATGAACCACAAATGGAGCAGAGGTAAGATTTAAACATGAAAAACTATTTAAAAGAAAACATTGACTTTGTATATTTGGTCTGAACTTTCCTTCCATTATACATACATGTACATATATAGAAAATCTGTCCCTCCCAACTCTGGAATTCTTTTTTTCCATTAAATAGGAAGTCAGCTGTATAATTATATAGGCTAATAGAAAAATATACATACATGGGTGCATAAAAGTAAAACTATAGATATTCTATAAAAGATATTTTATATATGTATATAAATATCCCAAGAAACATAACTACCTAATTTTTTAAAATATTTTTTTTTCTGTTTGTTCTTCTCCTTTTCATTCTGCATTAACAAAGCTGTAAATCATGAAGCCTTAAAGCAAAACCCTTTGCAGTCACAGGTGGCATAAACTTGGGCTTCAGCAGGCAGATACGTGCTAATAGCAAACATGACTGCTTGGATTGTGCAAGGTGCCTAGGAATGCCTATGACCTTACTCTGACAGACTAACACATACAACGTGCTACTAACAAGCTTGGTAACACCTATGGTGCTACTAAGGTATATGACAGTATACAGTTGTGACATTTATTCAAGCGTGTGGCAGTAACATACAAAATTGTTTAGGACTGATGAACTGCATAGGAGATGCTTGCTTAAAAGCTAGTGATGATGTCTTTTTCCTTTTCTTGTTTTATCCTCTCCTCCAGTATTTGGCATGGGTTCAGTAGCTGCTGGAAGTGGAAAAAGGAAACACCTCCCAAAAGATTCCTTTGGTTTTGGTATTGAAATGCACAGATATTTAAAGGAACCAGAGCCTGTTTAAAAACAAAAAATTAAAAAATCAAGCTTTCAGACGCCCCCTCCCCATCTCAGTCACCTATGCCTTTTTCGTTATAGCCAGCTCCTTTCCACTCTGCTTTTAGGTTTGGTTTGGATACTTTAGGGAAGGCAATAGCTGAGCAAAGCAGCGAGGAGCTGTGCAATTCTGCTAAGGTTGTATGAATGCTACATACAGGTAGTAGAGATACACTGACAGGACACTGACCTGAGACTCAGAATGGAAGGTTCTTTCCCCAGCTCCATCAGCCTCTTGGATGGTACAGCATGAATCATTGTACCTACATCTACATTTCTTTCACTGTGTGTTAGAAGTAATGACACCTACTGTCATCATAAAATCACTTAATTCTTTCCAAGGATGACACATAAAAAGGTGAGAAAATCAGAACTAAATCTGAATATAGGATAAAAAACAACTCTACCTTTGGAGGAAAGAGGTAGACCAGAGCAAAAGGAGTTTCATTTACATGGAATAATGCAATTTAAGGGTTTTCTTCACTTTTGCTGACACACTTATTTCAACTAAACAAGACCAATGCAACCTTTGAAGAAATCTATGCAACTATGAAAGTAAAATTTTAATCACCATGAATATTTAAAGGGAAATGTGAGAACTCTATTGTGACATTTGGGAAAGTAGATTGTTTCCAACTGGGAAGGTCTAGGACTTGCTTTGGGAGACTTCAGAGGGAAGACAAGATTCACCCCCTTTTGTGATAAGCATCTCAATTCTCATGATTATTGCATACAGAAAACTGCTGGAGAGGAAAGCAGATTCCTTCTCCACAGATGCTGGGACTACTCAGCTCCAAATGTTTTAGAGACGTAACTCCTTCAGCAACAGCTAATTCAGGCTACTTCCCTAAATTATGTATGCGTTAGCCCAACCAATCCCATCACAATCTGCATTATCTAGAGAGCCAAAGCATTCCTCTGATTTTTGAATTGTTTAGAAGCCTAAGAGAAAATTCAAGTACCAAGGAACTACACACCCTTCTGCACTCTCAGAGCTTTTCCCTCCCTCCAGAAATGACAGTTGACTCTTCTCTGGGTTAAAACTCTGTCATTTAAGTATTATCCAACTCCCAATTTGAGTTTTGCAATGGAAAAGCAATAACAGATCAGCATCTGGTCAGATGGAAATGAAAGACAGATCTGTGTATCATCTCCATGTTGACTGGTAGTCCAGATTGTTTACAAAACAGTAGGACAAAAGGCCCTGCTTTAATTACCAGCAGTTGTTTGCAAGAGAAATGAGTAGTCAATATTGGCTAAAATAAGGTCTAGGTTTTACTGTTTTTTCACTAGGAAACACTGGGGCAGTCTTGGATGCCCAGCTTTTGCAACCAAGTATTTTGAGCTTTGGCTCAAGAAAAAAAGTCAGACATGTGGAAAGATGAACATACTTGTGCCGACTGGTGAGTGGGAACTACACCTCCCTTTTCCTTTGCTTTTACAAGCATCGTTTAATGGAGAGAAAAGGAAAAAGGAGAAGGCAGCATTGCATTTCTGACAGGAAAATTGAGCACCTTTGCACCTTTTTACTTGATTTTAAATTCTCTCACAATCCTAAACGTGTCTAGATCCAGCTGTGGGCATTTGTCCAGAAATCACAGGCAAAGTCTTGGTCCCTAGGGTGGAAATTTTCAGAATAATAAAGAAAAGATACTGAGTAGTGACAAAATAATGTACTTGTTACCATCTCAAGGCTCCTTGAGCCTCTTGTAGGCTTAGCTGTGTGGTAATGCTCTCTCAGATTTTGTGAGGCATATGTCTATGAAGAAAAGATAATATTAGAGTTCTACTCAGTGATATTTCTTATTTGATGGTCTGGGTGAAGTTGTGCTCATTTCCAAAGGTCTCAAATAAGAATTCCAGATATTTCTGCTGGATAAACCAAAGAACAAATCCTGTTCTTTGACCAAAAAGAAAACAACAACAAAAGAACAGAAGCAAACAAATTAAAACAAAACAAAACAAAACCCACCAAACAAACAAAAACAACCAACCACAAAACCCACAGAAGAAACCCATGCAGCTCTGGTAACTGGAGACTGTCACTGCTTTCCACCCTGATGGTTTTTGTCAAAGACCTCTGACAAGTACCAAAACAGTAGAGACCAGAAGTTAGCTTCAAACCTGTAGTATGAGTCTTGTCTGTGTCCCGAGAAGAAACCCCAAGGCCATCCTTATTAACATGTGTTATGGAAGGGGTAATTAATTGATGCCAGATATGATTTTCAAAGATTAATATTGTTTATTAATATTCAATATTCAGAACTCTCACCACCCTGACCACTAATTTTAATAATACTTGGTTCATTGCATCAGTCATGGAAACTTTATATAGACAATAACACAGGATCTAGAAATAACTAGCAATAATATATAACATTAATTGAACTCAATTGATCTGGAAGAGAAAGTTCCTGTTGTCAATATACCACCTGCAGTCACTACCCAGCTTGTCTGCTAGATGGAGTCAAGGAGCTCCTTTCTGCTTATGGCAGAAGGCAATGGTGAATTACAAGAGGCTTGAAGTAGTTACTCACAAAATATATCCAGACTGGCAGGGCTTCAGACAGTACCCAAACGCTTTCAGGGAATTCTGTTACTGTCTGATCTCTGACCTGGTCCTGATCTCTCTGGATGATCTGTGTATCTCCAGGACTTCCTGTCTTGGCAAGAGGCTTTCAGGTGCAGGCAGGATGTCCTATGATGTGCAGTCTCAGCACAGTGTCACGCTGGCTATGTAGGCTGATCACATGGAGGCATTTAGAGCCTGTTCCTGGTAAACTGGAGGCAGGCAGTTTCCAGGCAGTTCAGGATACAATAAGGCGGCAGCAAGCAGCAAGCAAGCATGAGTAAAAGGGCAGAGGACAGTGTCACCTGCTCATCTCCTTTTATGAATACAGTCTGAGACTAATGGCCCTTTGGGCACAGAATAGCCAATCAGAATGGCAGTTAGCCAAGCCTGACCATATTAGGTGAAGCCATAGGCTTGCTTTACCCTTTTTTGGGCAGAACACAGGCCTGGCACAAGGCAGGCACAAGCTGAGCCTGTGTCTGGTGCAAGGGTAAAAAAGAAATTACACCAACTGGACCATCTACAAGAATTTTTCTAAATGCAGCTTCAATTCAATTTCCTTTAATTTCCATAAAGCCATTGTTATCCACTTCCTAAAATATGTAGTGCATATAAAACAATGAAAGTTATGAAACATTATGAAACAGAGCCAACTCTGTCTAAGCTTGGCTGTGTAGAGGATGTTTCCTCTTATGGAGAAAATGCAATATTTCCCTTTTCTCTGTCTCCCATGTGATCATTTGGAAAACTGCCCAAAATTCCTTGCTTGTTGGACCCATTCTGCAAAAGGCTTGATTGTTCTGCTGCAGAGGCTTTCCTACCTATCCTGAGTCTGTTTCATAAACCTGTACCAGCTCCTGGGAATGCATGTTTATGGGTTGGAGCCTTCTGGCCTGGGGGTTTATTTTCCTTATGTAAATTATTACTACACCAAGTATTATAACAGTACCTGTAAAGAGAGGGAGGCACTGTCTGAAGGCAAATATGGAATTGAAATTCAGATGAATTAGCTTTGTAGATGGATGACCTGAACAAAACAATTTATGTATCTATAAATTTCCTTCTTGAATTCCTTTGAAACAGGATGTGTAAGAGATTAGTGTAAGTGTATGCCATAGACTTAAACCAGATCCTTAACACAGAAATTGTTCTACACTGTAAGGAGCAGGAAAGGGGGCATTAGAGGAATATTTTCTGCCCTTTAAGAAATTAGAAGAAAGCAAAGATGAAAGCAGTGAAGTTGATGAGGGGCCTGGAGCACAGCCCTGTGAGGAGAAGCTGAGGGAGCTGGGGGTGTGCAGCCTGGAAAAAATGAGGGTCAGGGGTGACCTCATTGCTGTCTACAGCTACCTGAAAAGAGGTTGTAGCCAGGTGGGGTTGGTCTCTTCTGTCAGGCAACCAGCAACAGAAAAATGGGACACATTCTCAAGTTGTGCCAGGGGAAGTCTAAGCTGGAGATCAGGAGTAATTCTTGACAGAGAGAGTGATTGGCTTTGGAATGGACTACCCAGGGATGTGGTGGAGTCGCCACCCCTGGAGGTGTTGAAGAAAAACCTGGGTGGGGCACTTAGTGCCATGGTCTGGTTGATTGGCTAGGGCTGGGTGCTAGGTTGGACTGGATGAGCTTGGAGGTCTCTTCCAACATGGCTGATTCTATGATTCTATGATTCTGTGATTCAAGTTGGTCTGGAAAACTAACATATCTGCATGACATAGTGATGCATGGAACAGAGGTCACAGACCCAGGGCCAAAGCAAGCTGCCAGCCTTGCACCTCACAAGATGGTTCAAAGACTCTAGCTGGTGTCGCTTCAGGGTGACAGTCATATATGCCCAAGGAAATAAGGTCTGCTTTTCAACAGATATCACCCTGTTGTACCCAGTCTTAGAGTGGTAGAGTCATACTGCCTAGAGTGGCAGAGTCATACCCAATACTAGAGTGGCAGAGTCATAGTGGGAGGTGTCCCTGCCTATGGCAGGGGGTTGGAACTAGATGATCCTTGAGGTCCCTTCCAACCTTACCATTCTACGATTCTATGATTCTGTGGTTCTGGTTCTGACACCTCTGCCCTGTACTCTGCTGTTTGGTGCAGACATGGCCCTCTGGTTCTTTGTGGCAGATCCTTTAGGTATCAGCTGTGGAGGCAGTCTGAAACTATTAAACAAAGGACTGTTGTAGGGTGAGCACTGAAGAGAGCGTTGAAGGAGCCTGAGGAGAGAGCACTTGGGAAAGCTGCTTGGTGTTGTAAAAGGTAGCTAGAATATAACAGTTTCTGAATGGGTTTAGCCTGTGTAGGATGAATATGCAATGGAGCAGGGCAGCAACTGTAATCAAAATCCTTTCTAGCATGTCCTGATTCCCCATATGCTCCCTTTGGGGCAGACTTAATTAATTTAACCTGAATGGAAGGTGATCCCTGAATCAGAATTCACAGTAGATATCTGAAAGGCATACAACAAGGAAAGCTTAAAAGTAGCTGTTTGTAATCTCTTCTAGGGAAATGATACTAAAGTGCGACGAGATCAGAGGGAGGATAGATTATAGGAGCTTTTACATTTTAGTTTAGATCACAGATGGATATTGTACTCTATAAAAGCTGTCGGGCTGTTAGCAAGGAAGGATCTAAGTGCTTCTGAGGCTCTTTTCACCACAGGTAGCATCAAAAAAAGGCTAAAGCTTACAGCTCCTAGAGTCATAAACTGGTTGACAGAATCCAAAATTAAAAAGAGAAGGCAACTAAACAATTTTGAGGAAATCTAGGTAAACAACAAGAGGAAGACACATGACAAAAATCTGTTTTCTCTAAGTGCTACACCAAGTGAGAATTATAAGCCAAAAGTGGCACCAATAGAATCTTCTCAGTGGTGCTAATTCCATCTTGGTACATAGGACTGGCAAGTCATAGAATTATAGAATCATAGAATGGTAAGGTTGGAAGGGACCTCAAAGTTCATCTAGTGCCAAGCCCCTGCCATAGGCAGGGACACCTCGCACTTGAACAGGTCACTCAAGGCCTCCTCCAACCTGGCTTTGAACACCTCCAGGGAGGGAGCAGCCACAACCTCCCATTGCCCCTTGTCCTGTCATTACAAGACCCTGTCAATAGCACCTCCCCAGACTTCCTGTAGCCCCCTTCAGATACTGGAAGGCTACTATAAGGTCTTCTTGAAGCCTTCTCTCCTCCAGGTTGAAGAACCCCAACTCTCTCAGCCTGTCCTCATAGCAGAGCTGCTGCAGCCCTCTGAGCATCTTTGTGGCTTCCTCTGGACCCACTTCAACAGTTCCATGTCCTCCCTCTGCTGGGGGCTCCAGAACTGTACACAGCACTCCAGGTGGAGCCTGAGGAGAGCAGAGTAAAGGGGGAGAATCACCTCCCTTGCCTAAGTCAGTAAGACAATAGCTGCCACTTTGGTTGTTTTGGGTTTTCTTTTAGGAACCCTGCATGCTGTCGTGCCTAATCTACTAGCCACAGTCCCAGGTGTGCTCAGGGGCCCTCACATCCCAACCAAAATCTGTCTCAGTAGTGCCTCCTGCCATTCAAATACCTCCTTACGTTTTCATAGCTCCCTTTGCCTTGCCTTTAACAGCCACCTCAGGGCTCTTAATGCATGCTGTTAAGCTCATGTTCCCTGCCATAGGCAAAGTAGCTCTATTACGACTGAAATAACTCAGGTCCACGTGCAAAGACTGTAGAGTACTCTGTGAGTTCCCTCTGGAATATCTTATACTTGACTGCTGGGCTCAGAGACCCCACTGGCACCTCACATTACGCAAATAAACAAAGTAAAAAAACTTTCCTTCCCCAAATAATTTTCAGTGTAATTAAGGAGGGGAAACATAGCATCACTTTTCATTGTGATGTGTGGAGCAATTATATCACTTGCCCCAGATCTTGTCAGGATGACTGTGTGCTACTGGTCTTGTATGTTGGTAATAGTGGTATTGTGGTGGGTTTTTTTCTGTTTCTGAACCATAAAATGCTTTGCTTGTTTTCATGAGGTAGATGATGCCAGATTTAGAAGGAATATAACAACTTTTCAGGCAGAAAGAAATCCTGTCAGAAACACTGAATAGTACAACATCACTGAAAGGAAAGTCAGCAGGTCTTAATGAACATCATCAGGCTGCAGAGGCTCTGACTGCTCAGAGTGACAGGCAAAATGTAAATTGCTGAGATGAAGCACTGAGTGGAGGAGCAATTAACTTTCCACACAGTGCCTGTGCTTGAGTTCAAGGCAGGGCAGCACCCATAGGGTCATCCTAGGGTGTTGGAGATGAGCACTGGTGCTTGCCTGTGTGCACAGCCTGCACTCACTTTGAACAAGGCTCTGCAAAAATATGTACTCTCTCTGTAAGCCTCAGTGGCTCTGCTGAAGGAAGCTGAGTCCATTGAAGATGCCAATAAGCTGCCCAGGTACACAGACAGAGCTGCAGCAGGGAGCTGTGTTAGTGTCTTGGTTTGGATTCAGAAGCACTGAAATGTGCCAAACAGCACCACTGAAGTAATTTCGTCACTCTCAGGAGTAGGGCCACAATCTCCATCATTGTAGTAACCCTGACTGCTAAAATCTCCCGGACCAAATGGGCTATTTGTTCTTTAAAGTGTTTCTCTCAGCAAAATGGCACTGCCAGTAACACCTATGAGAAGACACACATATGCAAAAATCCTCAAAATCATCTATAGAGTCATCTACAGAATTTTCTCTCCCACTGGAAGGAAAGAAAGCAGAGGAAGGGATCCTGTGTGCCTCTACTGCCCCTATCTCTCTCATTACTCTGAAGTCCTGTTTGATTTGGCTACTGCTATGGCAGCTTTCTGATATATCCCCATAGCATATGTGCTAATACAGAGACATTAAACTAGTCTGAATTTACATCACAAGCCACGAAGCTCCCTTACCTACTCAGTAGCTAACTCTTAGCCAGTAACTCTTTTCATCCTGGCTGAGATTCTCCAGACTGCAGCCATAAGCTGGGTCCTCTTAGCCTTGCTGTTATGGTGTTTGTGGCAGGGTGAGCTCGGTGCTGGGCTTGAGACTAAGAATCATAGAATCATAGAATGGTAAGGTTGGAAGGGACCTCAAGGATCATCTAGTTCCAAGCCCCTGCCATAGGCAGGGACACCTCCCACTAGTACAGGTTACTCAAGGCCTCATCCAATCTGGCCTTGAACACATCCAGGGAGG
>VWZE01010908.1:344614-376128 GCA_013396675.1 Eubucco bourcierii
AGGTAGATTTGCCTGCTCCCAGTCCTCACTTTTACCCTCTGCAACTTGGACATTGTGGTTGGAGCCCTTGCTGTTAAAGACTGAGGCAAAGAAGTCATTGAGCACCTCAGCCTTGTCCATGTCCTTTGTCAGCAAGAACGCAAGAGAAAAAAAAATGCAGCTAAACAGGATCTACTGTGCCCAGTTCCCACAAACATTCCTTTCCCCTGGTGAAAGCATACATGGAGCCATTCCTGGCCCAGTTTTCTGATTTGATTTGGCTGCTCCCTGGTTTCCCTGAGATGGGTAAGCATATCACTTGTCCTCTGGAAATTCCTCCCCAGCCACAGGGAAACAGGTCACCAGCCAGAAGCCAGGTTCCAGACTCATTGAGTGTCTCTCTACTCAGGGGAAGCCAAGTGAATAGCTGAAAGACACTTGAAACAGTGGGCAGTGGAAGGGTGATGCTGCATTGCAGTCTTATGTTGGCGATTCAGATGCACAAGGATTTCTGTGATAAATGTATGGCACCCCCCCCACACACACACACACCTCATTGTATGGCACTTGGAGAGCAAGACACTTTGGTTAGGTTTTGGCACTGGACTAGATGTGGAGATACGCTGTGAGTCAACACATCAGGATTTCATCATCTCCATCTATTTGGCAGGTGGTGGTATACCTCAAATGGAACCAATACTTCTAATTCAATCTCTGTCTTGGAAAGAGCACAGATTTTCCAGTCTGGAAGGACTTATTTAAGTCACAGAGAGGGAAACATAAGATACAAAGGCAAAAGGCAGAGATTCTGAGAAAGAAGAGATGAAAGAAGGAGGCAAATGCTGAATGAAAGGAAGTACTATGAATGAGAGGAAAAGATGAAAAGGAAGGAAAAGTGTGGAGAGAGAGGAAATGTGATAACTCTGGATGGGAAAGATTAGGGTACGTTCACCCCCTTGTCAGCATGACCTGCATCCCCATTTGAACTTGTCCTTCAGAAGATGTCCATCTGTCACAGCTGGTCTTCATCTTATCTGTCTGCTTCCCAGACTCATGGGATAGCTGCATATCTTTGGAGCTGTCACTGTATTTTTCTCACTGAAGCAGGACTTCTGGTTCCCACCAGTCTCTCGACACAGAAAGATATTGAGACAGCCTGGACAATTCACCACCAATCACAGCACAAAAGTTACTCCTACTGAATCAGCAATAGGTTGAGGTCTCTGCACATCTCATCAGGTTTTTGGTTGGGTTTTTTTTTGTTGTTGTTTTTGGTTGAGTTTTTTGCCCCTCTTTGGGCTTTCTAAACTATGTGGGAATGAGAAAAGACTCTTTCCACTGCCCGGGAAACAGCCCATTTTATTCCTTGGAAGCTGTAAGAAACTTGTTTTTTTATAGGGCTGTGGGGCTGCAGTCATTGACATTTCCCTTTGACACCAGTCACAGTAACACTGCCGCAGATGCACAAGTCCCTGATTCCCCCTGCCAGGCCTTGGAGGGGTGGACCAAGTTCTGCAAGCCCTCAGTTTCCTCCCTGATTTTCATAATGCTCATAGCCATGATATTACGTTTTTGTTTTACGAAGAATCACAGAACAGTTTAGATTGGAAGAGACCTTAAAAATCATCTAGTTTCAAACCCTCCCTGATAAGGGCAGGGGACATCTCCTACCAGACCAGGTTGCTTAAAGCTACATCCAACATGGTTTTAAACACAGTCTGGAGCATCCCCAGATTCTCTGCCTATTCCAGTGCCTCAATCACCCTGATGGTAAAGAATGGCTTCCTAATGTCTAATCTATATCAAACTTCTTCCAGTTTGAAGCCATTACCCCTCATTCTGTCACACAGGCCTTTGTGAAAATTCCCTCTCCAGTTACCCTGTAGGTCCCCTTCAAATATTGGAAGGCTGCTATAAGGTCTTCCTGGACCCTTCTCTTCTTCAGGCTGAACAATCTTAACTCTCTCAGCCTGTCTTCATATGAGAGGTGCTCCAGCCCTCACTTTTGTGGTCTTCCTCATTCTGCTCAGGACTGTTCTCTATACATTCTCCTCCCAACCTGTTATTGTGCTTGGGATTGCCCAGACACAGCTGCAGGACTCTACACTTGGTCTTATCAAAAATCATGAGGTTGCCTTTGACTCACCTCTCATATCTATCAAGGTCCCTTTGGATGACATCTCTTCCCTCCAGCATGTTGACCTCATCACACAGCTTGGCATCACCTGTAAATGCATTGAGGGTGTACTTGACCCCACTGTCCATGCCTAGATCTAAAGAAACACAAAGTAGCTGCTTATTGAATTTATGTATTACATTTTATGCCTGAGGGAACTGTTTGAGTCTTAAGCCCCCTCCTAAAATAAGAGGCCCTTAAAACTTGCCTTGTTTTTGTTTACTGCAATCATTCATAGCTTGGCACTGAATGATCTCCATTTCCAGTTAAAGGCTGCTCGTAGACATCCTAATATAGCACAGCATGTGTTAAGTGAAAACATCCATTTGTCAGAGTCACAGCCTCTTCTGGTTTCCTGGATTGCCTTGCCAGTTTGGCAGAAAATTTTGAACAGTAATAAGTGTAATGATAAAAATGTATAGACTGCTGCTTTTGTGGCTTCCTACCACAGAGCTTCTTCAACAAACAGAGCTCAAAGGGGCTGACCTACCTAGATGTGTACTTAAAAAATTTAAAGCTCAGTTGGGTCCTCACAAAGACACAATAGAGAAGTATCCACATATTTTTCCACAGTAGGACGTCCCAGAGCTGAAGTCAGATACAACCAACATAAAGCAGATAGAAGCAGGCCCAGTTAGACTCAAGTGGCAAAGGACAGTGTGTGTTGACCACATCTGGCTTTCCAGCAAAACGAACACACAAGGTACCTGTGAGAAGTCAGCATGGAACAAATGGGCAGCACATTGTCGGAGTTCAGCTCAAAGGACTCCAGTTTTAACAAATGGACTACTGATGCCATGTTCCTTTGTCAACCATCAAGAACAGAAAAAACCTGCATTCTGGACCAGGGCTTTTAGCTGTGTTATCTAACCTTCCCTCTTTCCAATACCAGATTGCTGTCTCTCACTCTGCCTCATATGTCTGAGGTCAGCCTTATTGAACAGAGGGACACAACAGCCATTTGGCTGAGGTCTGGGAAATGTCACATGGAATCGTAGAATGGTAAGGTTGGAAGGATCATTTAGTGCCAACCCCCTGCCGTAGGCAGGGACACCTCCCACTAGTATAGGTTATTCAAGGCCACACAACCTCCCTGGGCAATCTGTGCCAGTCTCTCACCATCCTCACTGTAAAGAACTTCCTCCTAACATCCAGTTTCAATATCCCCTCTGACAGTTTAAACCCATTGTCCCTTGTCCTGTCATTACAAGACCTTGCCAACAGTCCCTCCCCAGCCTTCCTGTAGGCCCCCTTCAGATCCTGGAAGGTTACTATAAGGTCTCCTGGAAGCCTTCTCCAGGTTGTAAAGCCTCAACTCTCTCAACCTGTCCTCAGAGCAGAGCTGCTGCAGGCCTCTGAGCATCTTCATGGCCTCCTCTAGACTCGCTCCAACAATTCATGCTGTGGATGAAGGGAATGCTCCAGAAACGCAGAGATCTCATATGCTGAGGGGTGGAACTGAGAAAAAAAGGAACAGACCCAATCTGGCAATCTCACATCTAGGGATTTGTCTTGCCATGGTGGTGGATTTTTCATGCTCTCAACAGGGCAAAGCTGCAGGTTCCAGTTAATGAAGCAATTTGTCTTCAAAGCAGCTCCCTGGTAAGGAGCTAAATGTTAGGGACACCATAAGAAATTGTAGTTCCCTAGAAAGACACTGCTTCTGTAGCCAGAAATTGTATTTAAGGAGCAGGTTGTTGGACATTTGCTGAAAATTTCTGGCTGGCCTTCAAACACTGAATGACTGCCTGCATGTGCCACAGACCATCAATCCAACACTCATCTGGTTATGTCAGCCTTAATTTCCATGCATGCTGTTAGCATTCATCATGATGTAGTGGCGGTGAAGTCCAAAGATGAACACGGGCACATATATCCCCTAAATGAACATATGGGGACTCTGAAACAAAATACCAGCAGCAAGGTAAAGACCTCAGTTTGTACTTGCACAGATTTGACTACAAGGTAAGTGTAAGCAGCTTATCACGTGTCTGAAATACTTTATACCCCTCTCTGCTGTTTCCATGATCAAAGTGTGTATCCTGTCCAGTTGACTTTTCAGACCTATCAATGATGTCCCCCACGAGCTTTTCACTCCTAGTTGAATTAATGCTGCCAAACAAGACATAAACTGTTAAAGCAGACATATCTTCTCTGAGACCTCTGCACAGGAACACTGCTGAGCCTGAGGCTGGACCTCAGCATCCATGGAATATCTTTCTGCTGAGGTGGAAAAGAGAGCTATTCCTTCTCACTGCATTTCAGCTGGCAGATGATACTTGAATATAATGTGGTGTAGTTATCTCTTTTCTAAACCCAGTGCATTTCCATATGGCTGCTTCTGTTGACAAAGTAGGACATGCATTATTTCAACAAAGTTATAAATCACCTTCTGAGCATCTCTTCCACAGCAAACTGGAGCACTCATGATGGCCCCTCTCTAACAGCTAGCAATCCAGTGTATGTTAGGAACTGCCATCCAGCTGGTAGCTGTCACTAGTGTCTACCCCAGGGATCAGTGTTTGGTCCAGTCCTGTTCAATGTCTTTATTGATGATCAGCATCAGTAAGTTTGCAGATGACACCAAGTTAGGAGCAGGTGTGGATCTGTTGGAGGGTAGGAGGGCTCTGCAGAGGGACCTGGACAGGTTGGATGGGTAAGCAGAGGCCAATGGGATGAGATTTAACAAGGCTAAGTGCAGGGTTCTACACTTTGGGCAGAACAACCCCAGGCAGTGCTACAGGCTGGGGACAGAGTGGCTGGAGAGCAGCCAGGCAGAGAGCGGCCTGGGGGTGCTGGTAGAGAGTAGCTGAACATGAGTCAGCAGTGTGCCCAGGTGGGCAGGAGAGCCAATGGCATCCTGGCCTGGATCAGGAACAGTGTGGCCAGCAGGACAAGGAAGGCTCTTCTGCCCCTGGACTCAGCACTGGTCAGGCCACATCTTGAGTACTGTGTCCAGTTTTGGGTCTCTGAATTCAAGAGAGATGTTGAGGTGCTGGAAAGTGTCCAGAGAAGGGCACCAGGACTGGTGAGGGGCCTGGAGCACAGCCCTGTGAGGAGACGCTGAAGGAGCTGGCGATGTGTCATTAAGAAAGCCAGTAGAAGGTGTATTGACATTTGGAGTGCACTGAACAGCTGGAAAGACAGCTGGAGTTTCCCTCTTCTTGAAAAACAAATTAAATTCCAGAGCAGAAGCAACAGAAAACTGGGATTTATGTATTCTCCTCATAATCATTTATTTCAACTCAGATGGAGAGTTAAAGGAATGAGGAAGATAGTACTGGTTCTTTCTAATCTGAGGGAGAAGAAATGGTCAGTACAGTGTTTACGCCTCCTCAATTTTGAGCTGTGATATTAATACTAAGTGAATCTGAAGAATGGCTTGCTATTTTACACATAGGTGAGCAGTTAATTCAAGACTAAAATGATGGTTTGTTGTCACTTCTGTAACAGTTCCTACATCCACCATCAAACACTTGAATTTACTTGCTAGCTGAAGCTATTCCCAGCTGGCTTTAGTGAATAATTCCAGTGTCTCCATCATTTCTTCTGCCTTTCTTCATCTCAGCAAACAGCTCCACAACCACAGTGGTACAGTTCCTATAGAGATAATTCATCACAGGACAACTCGGTCAGAAACAACAAGAAACATTCATTATTGCTCTCAATCTGCAAATCACATAGCAACAGATTTTAGAGTCAGGATGCCTATGTATTTTTTTATGCTTGACCACCTGCACAGAATTTCATGACGCGTCCCTTTTAACTGATCTAATTCATTATGTTTCAATAAAGCACATCTTGTGAGAAGGTAGTTCAAACTGGAAGAGATCAAGAAATGGAAAGCTGCTGAATCTTTTGTTAGCATGTAATAGGGCACTTCTGTTCTCCCAGATAAAAAAGGCAAGGTGATTTCCAAGACAGCTCCTGAATCTGTTTAGAAAAAGCACATGATATTGTTTCCCACTTTCTGAACTGTCTTTGACAGAGATCTGAACTCTGAAATGTCTTAGAAATTTTATAGAGCAAGTCAAAGACAGTAGTTCATACTTAAACCAAAGAATCTGAGTTGCCATTTGCAATAATTAAATCAAATTCACACTACTCCCTGATAGTTCTGTCATTCAAACTGGACCTTTGACTCCTTTCTTACCATCAAGTCTTACAATAAATTTTAAACAGTCTTTGTGCCAGTTGAACTTACTCTCTTAAGAAAACAAAACAAAATAGGGGGATGTGAGAATAGAAGCAAAAGAAATTTTTAGCAGCTAGTGGTCTGATCACCACCTTCACCAGGATCAGCGACTTCAGTATTTGAGGCTAGCACCCACAGAAAGGAGCCACTTAGCTTAGTGGTTAGATCAATGGCCTGTAGGCATGAGGAAATACTTCTGTTCTTGCTAGCCAGGGCTGATGTCCAACCTTAGCCATGTAAGAATTGGATGAGAACATGAGAGAACAAATGACATAAAAGCAGATGGACTACACTTGCACTGGGAGTTTCTCACATGTAGGAGTGCTGCTGGTGTGGAAGCTGTAATGGGGAGTGAGACAGATAAAATTTGCTAATCTTTTTTTCTTGTTTTGTTTTCCTCTTCATTCATGACCTGTCATATTCCTGTCTTGGCTCACTGTGTGGCCACAAAAAGCAGTGTTGGCACAAATGGAAGGAGGGAGAGTCTGATGTAGGGGCAGGCAGACTGGACTGCCTCTTGCAGCTGCAACTGTGATTTAGGCCAGCCTCAGCAGAATGCAAGTCAGTTGCTTTTGCTTACCAGGAAACCAAGAACCATTTAAATCTACTGGATGTATCTACTGGATGTAAATCTATACTTAGTGCTCAGTGTCTCAGCTCAGTGCATATACATATTTGGCAGGCGGTAGAGGGCTCAAGCCCACCCCTTTGACCTCTGTGATGCTAATATAAAAAGGGCAGAGAACTGCAGAGAGTGATTTGGTTGTAAGGGTCTTTCCTTTCAGAGCAAATTATTGCAAGATGCATAGATCTGTTAGACCTGCTTCAGCTCTGTCTTTTCCTGCAAAGCAGAGCTCTGATTTCCATTGCTTTTGCTCCATTGTTCAACAGAATTAACCACTTCAGTCTGGTCCTAGAATCCTTCATTACAGCTCAGCACCAAAACATCAACATGTGGCTGGTATTTCTTTGTTCCTCCCTTCCTCTTCTGTACCTACCTGAGAGAAACTGAAGTAGATTATATCATTGTTTCCCATCATTTGTTCATTTCTAAAAAACATTTTAAAAGTGTTTAACTAAGATTGCTAATTGTCTTCCCCTTGCATAAGGATTGCTGTGAGCAGCACAGGGAGGGAAGAAGTGATCTTGCAATGAGGCCACGAATGCAAAGCAGTGGTTCTTTTTCCATCTCTGCTTGATATCTCCCATTACTCAAATTGCTTGTTGCCTCTGTGTTAGACATATGGAAGATGATTCAGTGTTGTTTTCTTTATTGCTGCCCTTCACTCATACAGTGTTCGCCACAGTCTATCCCCTGTGTCCCTGGTAATACAGCAGCAAACCAAAGGACTACAATATCTTTCACTTAGTTCTTCCATTCAATTTCTCTTTGTGGATTTTTCTCAGTAACTTTACAACAGCACACTAAAGGACTCTCTTAGTTGACTGCACCTTTTTTGTGAGCAAAAAACAATTCCATGCAGGGACCCCCTCCACCTTACAACCAAAGGAAGAATAAATAACAGCACACGTTGCTCTGCCTGGGAAAAGGTGAAAACACCTCACAATGCAAATTCCATCTGAGGAAAGAAATTGCAGATCATTTCAGTTGGTTGATGCTAGTCATATTTTCCAAATCATTTTACTTCAACCATGAAACAGAAAACATCAACCACTTCTCACAAATGCAGGCTCAGCTGCACCATTTCCTTCTTTAGAATCCATTGCTTTTTTGGGGGGTGTTTCTAGTATACCTTTACTTCCTTACTCATGTCCAGTACCTAGAAAGGTTATTTGTAGGGAAATAGTTTGTATTAATTGGACATGTGAGTGTCCTGGTAGGGCATAAATCCTACCAGGCTGGTTTAAATCCTTGCTCACCTCCTCCTGTTCAGGGTCCAGGAGTTGAAGTAGATGAGCAAAACCAAGCCTTGAGGCTAGGAGCTTAGCACCATGTGTTAGGTGTCTGGTGCAGCCCCTCAACACGCCTGTGTGGTCACACGAGGCATGAAGCTTTGAATTCATTGGGCAGGACAATGATGCTAATGCCTATTGGCCAGTTTAATTTTCAAAATGGTCTATTTAATGGGAGGTGATTTAGAAACCATGCTTTTCTTAGAAGCCTTTTCTACAGAGACAGCCTTTCTACGTAGACAGCTTTTCCTGCAGGGACCTCTGCAGGAAGCAATATTCATTAGCGACTCGTTAAACTGGAAATCGCCGTGGCCACGTGTTTGCAGCTTACACTGGCTGGCTTGGCAGCAACTCGCCTGCAACTCGGCTCTTTCTCTTCCCCCCTCTGCTGGAATATTTTGTGTTTTAAAGCAGGATCATTATAGTGAGTTTTGGAAGCGTTCTTACATGGGAAACTTACTCAGGGACCAAAGTGTCGTGAGTACATATGCTAGAGTTAATGTTAAGCCCCTCTAAGCACAGTTAGAATTTTCCCTGTTTTTGCATTCCTACTCTCCAAGTTCTGATTGTTTAAACTGTTTCATTCTGTGTTAATAAATATCCTTTGTGCAGCTATTTCCCTTTCAACCAAAAGTCCAAAGAATATGAGGGAATTTCCCCAATTTTTAAATATTAATAATAAAAATCAATATTCATACAAACATTAATAACCATAATTCATAACAGACTGTTAATATCACAACAGTGAGCAATCAAACTGTGGTGGTTTGAGGTTAATTGGAATATTTTAATAGAGAAAATTACACTACAGGCTGTGAAAGGAAAACATCATGATGTCTACTTCACTCATATGCTTGCTGAAAAAAAAAATTGTTTGGGAACAATAACCAAGACTAGTCTCTGACTCTTGCTGGATCTAGCAGCTTCTGGTTCTGGCTCTTCTGCCAATTAATTCTCACTAACCACTTTTCTTATAACCTCCCTGGCCGATTCTCCTAATTTACCTTGTGCATAAGGCAAACCTTGGGGTAAGGTACAGGGGTGGGGAGAAGGTGGAAGGGTGGTTGGGAGCCCCTCCTGGAGTCTCTGACTTCTGGGAGGGGAGTTGGGTTTCTGTATTACCTTTAACTCATATATTTCTCTAACTATTCCTGTCTATAGTGTATATCTCTGCTTGTACATTGTGCTGAGCTGTAAATAGAGCTTCATCTTTTAACTTCCAGCCGGCTGAGTTCTAGTCTGGGTCAATTTACAAAGTGTGTGAAGGGGCAGGGAACTCCCAAACCTTCACACCAACCTGAGATAACTAGTAATGTAAGCTGAAAACTTTCACAGTCTACATGAAAGGTCATCCAAAGGGCAAGGACACCAACTACAGCAGCCCGCAGGAGAACTGAACAACAACAGGAGATCAAACCAAGACAAGGACTCCCAAGAAGCCTTTGAACAGATAATGATGGGCCCATCACTTAGTGCCCTCACAGCTCACCCCTTAATGATTTACACTATTTATGTAATGCTAACAGCTTGTCCCTCAACGATTTGGACCAATTGCCTAAAAATGAACAAACCCTCATAGTCTGTTAAAAAGTATATAAGGGTATACCCATATTCAATAAATTGGCATTGCTTGGATCATACTGATCTGCATGTGGCTCTGTCCGGAAGCTCTCACCGACGATGTCCCAACAGTTATTGCCACTGTAGCTTTTGTATATAAACTCCTTGTGTGCCAATCTTACACATCTCAAGGTATTTATACAGCACAGAAGCGCAGGTTGGGGTGGGATCTGTTTTAAGACCAGCTGTCAAAATATTTATGTTTCTTATAAAGATAAATCAGTAAAAGGTAATGTTGAAAAGGTTAATCATGTGATGAACCAAAGGATTGAACACCACCTGCTATTCTAAGTGTTTTTATATGTTGGTTTTTTTCCTAAAAACAATGTTGCCTGTTTCCAGCTTCTGCAAGGATATCTATTTCCCACATCCTTATTGAAATATATATATATACATTTTTAAGATGGACCACTTTTTAGTTTGTAGCTAAAGAAGCTAAAAAAAAAAAAAGTCTATTCTCACTTTTAGCCAGTAACAGGTAGGAATAAAGAGAGATCATTGCCACATTTCATTTTGGTCTCGGTATCTAAGATAGCAAGGATGTAGAACTGAAAACAAAATGAGGTAAATTGTCTTCTAGTTGATTTTAAAGATCTGCTAGTTCATGTTGGTTTGTAATTAAAATGTCTTCTCCATCTCACCAATATTTTGTCCTAAGGGGTTTGGGGATTTAATCTCCAATAATGCAGATTTAAATGTGTTCAGTTTGGAATGCACAAGGTTTTGTATTGCACTTGTCATGGGAGCCACTTCTGTGAGTAACTGCAGTTTTAGATATAAGTTTCAGAACATAGCCTATGTCCTATGTCACTGCAGTGTATTTTTTTCTTGTCTTTCTAGGGGTTTCTGTGTATTGCCTTTATTTTATTCCTCTTATTCTTCCTCTTGCTTCCCACTCTTTCCATTTCTCTTCACTAGGGCAAAGTGTTCAATCATTTCAAATACATCTAATATAGCAGCTTGAATACAGCAAAGCAAAAAGTCAGAAAGCATAGAGGAGCTAATCCAGAATATGTCCCACTCCAGGACTTGGCCAACCAAAGTTCAGGTTCTGCCTTACCAGTGATTGCAGGCCCAGGGCAGTATATGTCAAACACACATTCTTCTGCAGATGAGGCAAGTGCAGGAATCATAGAATCAAAGAATCATAGAATCAAAGAATTGAAGAATCATAGAATCATCCAGGTTGGAAGAGACCTCCAAGCTCATCCAGCCCAACCTAGCACCCAGCCCTAGCCAATCAACCAGACCATGGCACTAAGTGCCCCATCCAGGTTTTTCTTTAACACCTCCAGGGACGGCGACTCCACCACCTCCCTGGGCAGCCCATTCCAATGCCAATCACTCTCTCTTTCAAGAATTATTCCTGATCTCCAGCTTAGACCTCCCCTGGCACAACTTGAGGCTTGTGTCCCCTTGTTCTGTTGCTGGTTGCCTGGTAGAAGAGACCAACCCCACCTGGCTACAACCTCCTTTCAGGTAGTTGTAGACAGCAATGAGGTCACCCCTGAGGAGAAGTAAAGAGAGATGAGATTGCTAAGTAAAAAAATGTGTTCATAACTTATTAACACTGTACTTGTAATTTATGATACTACTTTCACTGCCCACCACACATCTTATAGATCAACAGCTCTTCATTCTGGAGGAAGAAATGCTTCTGGCACCAAGATCTGCTTCAGGCACAAATCAGATAGCAGCTCAGGGTAGCAAAATATTCAGTGACTTTGATTGACTGCAGCATGGTAAGGATAAGTATTTCACAGTTAGCCTGCAGCTGCATATTTGAGATAGTAAATTGTTACTTTATCAGTGGAGAAACTCAACATACAGACCCACAATAAAAAAAGTCATCTGACAGAAATAAAACTAGGAGTTTCTCCACTGACTTCAGAAATCACTGGGTTGGCCTTTCTCTGTCAATACTGATTAGAGATCTCTGCTCCTCAGACAGCCACAGCCACAGCCATTGAAATGAATCAGCTGCAACATCAACACAAAATTACGTACAATGCTTTGCATCTTTCTATGCAATCATTGCTTTATAGCTTTTTAGGAAACTCCTTTGGGGAAGAAAATAGTAAATAGCTGGTAAATCACAGCAGTACTCCTCTGCTGCTTTTTAAAAGTGCCCAGCTAAATCTTCTCAGGGAGGAAAGTAAATGCAGGAAGAAGCCAACTCGGCAGAAAAGTTTCAAGTGGAACTTGCAGTCACTAAATGCAGAACCTTTCTGCAAATCTCTGTCTCAGCTTTCATGCTTAACTGACATGCATGTTGAGTCAGTGTAATGAAAATGAGAAATAGTTTGCTCTAAAAGCCTACACAATCTCAGAGGAACTCATGAATTCATGGTAAGGACTGTGGAGTGAGTGATGGTGTGCAGAAATGGAGGGAAAAGGATGGACTGAAATAAAATGTGAATCAGGAGAATCAGATCACTGTAACAAACAAAAATGAGCTCTGAAGGAGTTTCTGTGCAGAGTATATAAAAACTGTAACAAAGTTTGATATGTTTTGGGACGACGATAAGAAGATCAAGGAGCCAGTGCTAGCCTGGTCTCTAGAGAGAATAGCACACTTCTGATATGCATACAAAGGCCTTTTATTCACAGTATAGCAGATCAGGCCCTTGTCCTTTTGAATCTCCTAACTTTATCCATGTAATCCTGGGAAGGAAGCTGGGTAGGAAAACTCAGCTGCTTTCTGAGACATTACCTGTGATTCAGCAAGTGGGTCAGTACTAAATGGCATTCATTTTCCTTCAAGTCCTTCACTGATCTGTTTCTTGGTGAGTCGTGATGGGATGTATCTGAAGACTTCTAGCTCCGCTCCGTGTTGGGAAAATGCACTTGGCCCAAAAGCTAAAACTGATTGGTGTGATGACAATAAGCATGACAGCACTGAAGCAAAATGCCACCAACACCTTTTCCATGGATCAGGAAATATTTGAGATGCAAACCACCTGGACATGTAGAGCTACTCTGTACTCTTGAAGCTCTGTCCACTGAAAGGGCATCTAAAAAAAGATAAAAATGAATCATCGTCATTATGGATTGGATTTTTGCCAGTTTCTTAGTAATTAGAGTTTTAATTGCCCAGTAATAAAAATTTTTAATTACTCATCAATTAGTGTTTGAAGTTTCAAATACTTCACATGTACTGAAATGTACTCTCAGATTGCCAGGAGCAAAAGATGGGATAGTTACAATGTGTCTCAGCAAAGTCCTGAGCAAAATGGGTGAATGCCAACAGTGAAGAAAGAATGAAGAAATTGGTTATAGCCCCTGTTGTTAGCAGTCAGCCAAATACTCTCACAGAGCAGAACCTGCAGGCAGATTGTGACCTAGCCCAAAGTCACCACCTCCATGTCTGGGCCAGACAGCATGTGGCATCATGCTGGGGGGAGTGTTCTGCAGAAACCAAGTTCTTTCAGCATCTCTGATCTTTCACTTGGTGCAATTCATCCTTTCAGTCTTTTAGTAAGGCAAACTCTGCAAGTACTATTCAGGTGTTGAAACAAGTTTTAAACTAAACTCACATGGATCCAATAGAACCAGTAAACTCCTTTGGTGTCTTCTCAAAATGATGTTATGGAGGGGTCATAACTGAAGTCAGATATGATTTTCAGAGATTAATATTGTTTATTAATATTCAATATTCAGAACTCTCACCACTCCTACCACTAATTTTAATAATACTCAGTTCTTTGCATGGTCATGGAAACTTTATACAGATAACACAGGATCTGGAAATAACTAGCAATAATATATAACATTAATTGAACTCGTTTGAACTGGAAGAGAAGGTTCCTGCAATGTACTGCTTGCAGTCAATATCCCACTTGCCCACTAGATGGACTCAAGGAGTTCCTTTCTATTTATGGCAGAAGGCAATGGTGAATTACAAGAGACTTGAAGTATTTACTATCAAAATATCTCCAGATTGGCAGGGCTGGCTGTAGCTTCAGAAAGTACCCAAATGCTTTCAGGGAATTTTGTTACTGTCTTGTCAACTGCTGAGACTTCTGATTATTCCAAGGCTGCTAGGGAAAGGAGGCAGACAATCTCTGACCTGGTCCTGATCTCTCTGGATGATCTGTGTATCTCCATGACTTCCTGTCTTGGCAAGAGCTTTCAGGTGCAGGCAGGATGTCTTGTGATGTGCAGTCTCAGCACGGCGTCACGCTGGCTATGCAGGCTGATCACATGTAGGCATTTAGAACCTGTGCCTGGTAAAATGGAGGCAGGCAGTTTCCAGGCAGTTCAGGATACAATAAGGCAGTAACAAGCATGAATACAATGGCAGAGCACTTTGTGTCACCTGCTCATCTTCTTTTATCAATGCAGCCTGAGACTAACGGGCCTTTGGGCACAGAATAGCCAATCAGAATGGCACTATGCCAAGCCTGATCATATTAGGTGATGCCATAGGCTTGCTTTACCCTTTTTAGGGCAGAACACAGGCCTGGCACAAGGCAGGCACAAGCTGAGCCTGTGTACCTTGTTTACCACGGGATCCAAACAAGCCCAGGCAAGCCACAGTCCTCAGACTTGGTGGCTCCAGGTGCTTTGTCCTCTTTCCCGCAGTTGCTTCTCCCCATAGCAGAGGCAGAGAGAGCAGAAAAACATCTCTGGGCAAGCCAGGACATGTATAAGCCTATTTTGACCCACTTAGGCCTCCATGACAAATGCCTGAAATACATTCCTCTAACATGCATTTATGATTTGTACTATCTAGCTGAAATTCAGCAAAGTCTTTTACTTATAGTAGATTCCCTAGGTAATTCAAGGCCAAAAAATAAACTGCAAGTGAAGTATCTGAAATGTCAAACATTAATTGCTGGGTCAAGCATAAATTACTCCTACCTAGTACTATCCCAATTACTTTTCCTTATGATAGATAGTAAAGCTCCTAATTAATACAATCTCTGAGGGTCTGGTTTCTTTCTCCTTGCCTTACTAGAACTTAAATATCATTAACAAGTCAAACTTTAACAAAGTCAACAGTTGGCCACAGCCCAAGAAATAGGAATGTATTTAGGCTCTTCAGATTCTAGAAGGAACTGCATATTTGTGATCTCCTTGGGTAATCAGAGAGGCAAACTATCTGAGGAACCATGTAGTTGGGGAATGATAATTACAGTTGCTCCAGTTTTTTTTGCAAGCTCAGCAGAGAGAGCTTTAAATGATGTTCAGGTTTTCTATGGGCAGCAAGCAAAATCCAAGAACTTTGTCAAAACAAGACATAATTAATCTAGTAAAACTATTTAATGGAAAAAGATGTGGTAGAGAGTGGGTGAGATTACATTGTTCAGAAATTCAAAGTAACCTGCATGTTCTAGTAAATGTTACTCGTAATTGTAGCACTTTAAATTTCAGAGGGGAATCCTAATGCCTTTTGAAAGAGTTTCTTTTTGCTGTTGTTGTTATCTGTTTGGTTTTGGGGTGGTTTTGTTTGATTGATTTTGTTGTTGTTGTTGGGTTTGGTTTTTTTTTTTCTTTTTTTGACTGGTGTCCAGAAGTATCTCTTGGTGAACAACAATTAAAAGTTGAGAAGTAAATTTTGTGAGGAAGTGCACCAACACTCACATAAGCACAGCTTTATAAATAAACCTTCTTGTTCTGAGTATTGCAAAGAAAAACCCAACAAATCTAAACTATGGCTGCCTAAACATCAACATCTACATAATACACACATACCAACAAACAAAACAGACTTTTACCCTTCTGTTCTGAAAGGAAGCTGCATCTTTTAATTGTGCCTGTCTACCTGGTTAGTAAATTAGCTGGTAACTCAGGGCGTCTAAGTGGTCTGTAAAGTAGCAGCAGATGTTTTCTATACTCTGAATAGTACATGTCATTGATTCCACCAATGCTCTACCTCACTGCAGTGATGAGTTCAAGAACTATACATATGCTTTCTGTCTCATTTCCCTGAGACGATATCTGTGTTACACTTGGAATGTAGAATGTTATAGAATGGCAGGGGCTGGAAGCAACCTCAAAAGATCATCTGGTCCAGCCCCCCTGCCAGAGCAGGATCACCCAGAGTAAATCACACTGGAATGCATCCAGATAGTTCCTGAATATCTCCAGAGAGGGAGACTCCACAAGCTCCCTGGGCAGCCTGTTCCAGTGCTCTGTCACCCTCACAGGGAAAAAAATCTTCCTCAGATTTACATGGAACCTCTTATGCCACCACTTCACAATGGTGAATAAATATCTGATCATAGTAGGCTGGGGTTTTTTGTTTGTTTGTTTGTTTGTAGGTGGTGGAGTCACCGTCCGTGGAGGTGTTCAAGGTGGGTTTGGACATGGCACTTGGTGCCATGGGCTAGTCTTGAGGTCTGTGGTGATGGGTTGGACCTGATGATCTTTGAGGTCTCTTCCAATCTTAGTGATACTGTGATACTGTGATCAAGTGAGGAGAGGATCAACTTTTAGACAGTTGAAACCAAGAGAAATGTAGGAAGCATGACTGTAGGAGAATGACCTGAAGAAAGCAGACTGTGTTTGGAGTCAGTGATGATTTTTGCTTGCAGAGCCAGGAGCAGAGCATATATTTCAGGAAATATCAATGTTGTAATTATTATTATTATTATTATTGTTTACACCATGGCTGCAACTCAGAGTCCCTAGCTTGGATAATACAGGACTCTACACTAGTCAGTCTGTAGATACAGGACAAACAATTAACCTACATCTCCAGTATAATACAGTCAAAGCAATTAATATTTATTTACAATAAGAAGCCATATTGTACAGTTAAGACTTTACAACAGTTCTCTGGTGGAACTTACTATTAAACAGTGCTTCCTCTTTTCAGTGTTTGCTCCCCTGAAGAACTTAATCTTTTCCCATTATTATTTTGCAGCTATGCTTTTCCCAGCTGCTCAGCGATTGAAGAGGTCCTCAGCAGCCTTCCTCAACCCAGTGCTACAAAACTCACTGGAAGATGTGATCCTGCTTTATGAGGTTCGGTATATGGCAGCAGGTGGTACCTTAAGCCCTAATCAAAACTGGGGTTGCTATCCATATTAGGTTGTCCATTACTGTCTTCATGTCACTTTTACTTGTGTCAACAGTAAACTCACTGCTAACTATGTAACAGCTCACCAGAAGGGAGGAAACAGACATATATATGACAAACTTGACCCTCTCAGCACTTAAGCAGGCAGCAGTTGTCTGCAGTACCTCAGCTCTGAGTTCTAACTCACTGACAGATTTAGATTGGATGTTAGGAACAAATTCTTTACTATGAGGGTGGTGGAGCACTGGAACAGGTTGCCCAGGGAGTGGTTGAGGCTCCTTTCCTGGAGACATTCAAGGTGAGGCTTGATGGGGCCCTGGGTGACCTGTGCTAGTGCGCATGTCCCTGCAGACTGCAGGGGCACTGGACTGAATGACCTCTATAGTTCCTTTCTGATCCAGACCATTCTGTGATTCTATGATTCTATGGTTCTGTGGTTCTATGATTCTATGATTCTATGACAGGAAAAGACCAGAGCAAAGGGCTTTTTACTGGAAGCATTTTTCTTCCAGAATAACTGCATAGTAAAAATATAATGCATTTAAATTCTGCAGCCTAAGTCTCTTTGTTTGTCGAATTGTTTGTTCAAATCATGAAAGCCATGACTATCAGTCATTGCAAAGTAATCCTGAGGGCATGACTGCTTCACTTCAGAATGAGTCAGGTCCCCTCCTTTCACAACAGTGGAGACTACAGAGGCAATGTACAATCTGGAACAGTGTCATGTGGTCAGCTAAGGGAAAGTGGCTCACCTGAAGTAGGTACATGGGTTTAATCTATCTATACCACACCTTGAGAAACTGGGACTGCATGTCCAAACAGGAGAAATTGACTGGAAGCCATTGCTGAGCTCTCTCATACAGAGCTAGGCTACCCCTGCTATCCATGGCAGGGTGAATGGTCTTTCCCAGCTGTGCTGCTATCTCCACTTCTCTAATCCCGTTGTGGCAGGCGCAACCCATGTCTGTTTTACCCAACAGAAGACTACTCGCTTTTTCCTTTTCCTCTCTCCTGTCTCTAATGTTCCCGGATAGGTAACAGGAGAATGCAACATTCACATAGACACTTTCTGGCTTGCCCCATTTCCAGCCAGTGAAATGAAAATTTTGTCTCCCATTTGATCTAAAGAAAGGACCTCAGGGCATGTTGTAATTCACATTTACTCTGCCTAGAGTCTCTTGGAGAAGATAACTATCTCTCTGTGTTCTGATTTTGTACCAGTTCCTTTTAGCTGAGCTCGACATTGACAAAGGTCAGAGGATCTCCATCAAAGATGAGGAGCTGGCTTCACTGCGGAAGGCTGCTGAGTTTGACACCATCTGCAATGACATTATCCCCAAGAGCATCACAGAGATCCGCAGGCTGAGCAGTAGGCTGTCTTCCTACCCAAGGGTCCTCAAGAAAG
This sequence comes from Eubucco bourcierii, assembly GCA_013396675.1. Lineage (NCBI taxonomy): Eukaryota > Metazoa > Chordata > Aves > Piciformes > Ramphastidae > Eubucco > Eubucco bourcierii. Next base: position 362,931 of record VWZE01010908.1, read on the forward strand.
AAGACTTTGAAAGGACGGTACTGACCATGGTCTACACTGCCTATAGGGCTGCTCAGTCTCAGGGACATCAGAAAGATGTTTGGGCTGAATCCTTTGTCAACCTCTACAAAGCCCTGAAGCACGACTTGATGTTCCCATACGACAAAGAGCCATCATAGTGGAAGATGATGCAAGGGTAAATCAGCCAGCTCTTCTGATTGATGCGGGACACATGTAGCAGGCCCAACACTTTTTTCTGTAGCTTAGTAACTTGCTTCATGAAAGATTATTTGTTTTCTAGCTCCCTCTTGTGGAATCCACTTCATAGTTCCATGTCAAACGGAGAAAAATGTTAATCTTCAGACCTTGGAATACAATTTTTGTGCTGCCTTAGAGGCACATTCTCTAACATGCAAAGAAGAGAGTGTGGTGTACACCCCAGTTTCAACCTGTGTGTTTCCCCTAAGCAATGAATAAGTGTCCTATGCTTATGCTCACATACCTATGGGTATATGCTGGAGAGTGCTGCTTTCATCCATGAAGAAAGAAGTTCATAATTTGTCTGTGGCCTGTAAAAATATTATAAAGACATGCAAATGCTCTTTTTGAAAGAAAGAAGTCACATAATTGTCAGCCTTCAGAAATCATGCCACATATTACTCATTCCAAATATTCTTGTGAATGAGCACGGTCTGATTCATTTCATTTTGCTGAGCCTGTGTTTAATTGCAGTAACATTTTCAGAAGACTAAGGACACCAACAGCAAACAATGCCTGTGAAGATATTCTCTGCTTCTTGGAGCTACCCTCCCAAGCAGTCTGCAACAACTTTTTCATTATTTTCACATGACTTTGTTTCTTCGCCTTGTCTTTTGAAGGGAACATGGGTTTGCCCTCAGAAAAGTCAAAACGAGGCAAATGTCCTGTTTAATTTAACAATGATTTGGTTTTTTCCTGGTTCTATCACTTGAACATAGGTCACCTAAAGTCCTGATTCAAAATCCCCCTGAGGCAAGGGAGGAAGGTGCATGAAAACATACCTGGTGCTGAATTCAGCAGTGTAGCTCATTTTTGATGGTAGATTATGAATCACTTGTGTGTAGGTATGTGATGTGTATATATGTATGTTCACACGTGTGTGCACACAAGTTCTGAGTACATGGGAGAATCCTAAATGGTTCAGTCAGGGATCAGTATCATCAAACCACTTGACAGAAAAGGACATTCACCAATACAGTGGTGGGAATTATTAATTTGGGAGTAGCAGAAAATCAGTACTTGTTTTATGGGGAGATTTGTTTACAGAAACAGCACAACCAAGTAACATAAACTGCAAAAAAATATGGAGAGAAAATGGAGAGGAAAAGCAGATATACCTTTTTAGACAGATGATTATCAATAAAAAAATTCAAACTTTTCCAAAGCAAATCCCATAGATTTTGTGAACAAACTACACGAACTCTCTTTCTCCATTGATATTAGAGGTTCCTCTACTTCTAGAGCACAGGAAAATAGATGAACATTTATTTCATCCTTATCACATACCAGCACTCTCTATCTCTGTATTTGCATGGTATCTTAAGGATACAGGCCCAAATCACAAATCCCTGTGGCTATAAATGGGAGTTGAGAATTCTAGCTCTAGTTCTGAACCATGTTTAACTGCATTTGCATCAGTTGAGCAAAAGGAATGAATTCTCCCATGTCCCTTAATAGGGACGCTTCAAGGACTGGCGCTGAAAAAAATCTATCCAGCATTGCCTTGTTGCAGCAAGCAGCAAATAGTGTAAGACGTAAGAGCAGGCAATCACCCATGGGAATGTGAAATCATAGCAGCCTTAATAGGCAATGCTGGCAATGGCATAAGCAGCTGGGCAAAGAGCTCATAAAAGACAGACTCAGAGCTGTTTCCCCCAGCAGTTTCCTTACATGTGTATATGAGCCTGCACATTTGCATTTAGACACATATATGTGCAGGTGCACTTTTATAGATGAACATCTTTATTGGTCATCTCCAAAATCTGTCTGGCACATGGCAAAGGAATCTGAAAACCCCAACCCCAAAGCTGCAATCCACAAGGACCTCCATCTCCCCTGCACCCACAGGGCAGCACCCACAGGGCAGCCTTGCACTACAGTCTATGCGCCCTTTAAGCCTTCAGTATAAACAGTGATCTGTTTGTTTTCTTATACCACATTTTATAAACACCTGAAGGGAAAATGCCATGGCGTGCACTCCTGCCTTTCCAGCTTTGCTTCTTGTCTCATGGAAGCACCACTTGCTGGAAGAGCCTGGAACCAGTGTAATCATAAATCACTTATGAATTCTGCAAAGTCTGCAAAGATGTAACCTAACTAACCACTCTGCTTCTAAACCCCCTTACCGATCCTCCAAACTCACCTTGCACGTAAGGCAGACCCTGAGGTAAGGTAGAGGGGTGGAAAGAATGTGGAAGGGTAGTTGGGACCCCCTCCTGGGGGGGGTCTGATTTCTGGGAGGGGTGTTGTGTTTCTGTATTACACAGCAGAGAGGAGGAGACACACCAGCTCCCAGAGAGAGTGAGACTCTCTACCTTATCTATATTCGTGTTCTTGTTTTTATACGTCTCAGCAAGCCTATGAGTGAAGTAGGCATCACCACTGTTTGCTTTTCACAGCCTATAATCTAACTTTTTTAATTAAAATACTCAAATTACCCTCAAACCAGCATACAACAAAAACCACCACAGCAAGTATTAGTTGCTAACAGTTACAATTCAGAAAAATATCTTCCAATCACTTTCCTCACCCCCCACAGTAGGACTATGTAGCAGTCAGAGGTCAGTAAGCATCCTATAGAAAAGAATTACAGATAATATTGAATATCCAGACACTCCCTATGGCATACATGCCTTACTGTACCCTACAAACTGACAACTAAAATATTTATCTTCTCAAAATAAAGTTTTTCTGAGTTTGTTTCCCTTCACCCATTACTGTGTATAGTATAGGAAAAAAAGATTTATTCCTTTGGAATGTGCTTAGACTGCCCAGGTTAATTTAAGAGAGACTATTAATGCAATAATAAAAATATTCTACATAAAGCAAATTGAGTTTGCACTGTATTGATTTCAACAGCAGATTTACTATTTAGCAGCCTGAATAATTGGTTATCTCAGACTATCAAATTCTTCATGGGAGCAACAGTACAGGGGAGAAGAGGGCACAGCCAGTCCTGCCCTCTGAGAGGCAGGAACAGGACGGAGAGTGCCATTTTTCCAGAGCTCAAGTTGGGAAGGCACATTGTGCCTCAGGCCAGCTCCTCTGGCTTAGGACAGATTCCCTCCCTCATTGCTGCTTAAGCTGCAGGTGTGGGTTGTTAGCTCCCTCCCTCAGTTTACATCTCATAACTTTGGATTGTCATGCTGACAGACAGTCCTCTCTCACAGGATAAAGAGGCATTGCTTTTACACGCACCTTTTATCCCCTGTTTGACCGTATAGATCACAAAAAAGAAAATAAAGCATCGATTGTTTTTTTTTTTTTCCACAGGAATGTCTGTGCATAAAACCAGACAATGGATTCAGTCCTAAATCTCCAACACTTTCTGCCCAACAAAAAACATTAATAACAGCAGAATTGCAGAAATATTTTCCCACTAGAAGACTGGAGCAGAAATCTGAAAATTCCTCAGTGTGAGTCTGAACCTTACTATTACTGAGGGCACGCGAATCAGTACATGCCTTATGAATAAGTGACATGCAGTGATCAGGATAAAAGGAACACGAAGGACAAAAGATACTGTTTAGAAAACAATGATTATTTCTTTATCATCAATACTTGGACCTTGAAACAACAATAAACTGTTCAGAAATTCACAAAAGGTCTTTTTGTTCATTAGTGTGAAAGTCAGAGATAGGAAGCTGTTGATTTTTGAAGGTTCCGACTGGGTTTTGGATAGTGGGTGGAGCAAATACTACCTTCCACAGTCCTTATTGGTGAATTAGAGTTATGTGAAGCTTTTTAACAAGTTTTTGTCTTGAGACCAAGCATAATCTGTGTTGGAATTGCCACCCTGTGAATTCCAAGCTCAGGGCAAAACTAGGGTAAAGGTAGACACGAAGTAGAAGCTGAAACTATAGCAACGAGCCAAAATCTGGAAGAGTTTCAGGCAGTTTAATTTTATTTATTTTTAAAAGAAGGACTACCTGCAAGTTTGTCTCTGTGGACTGAAAAAGAGACTTTCTGTTTTAATAGATTTCCTGAAGAAAAGAAGCCTGTATTTGGGACATTCTGACTATCAAACAGGAGGAAAAGAAGCAGACTGAAAACCACCTCATTCGGTTAATGCAAACAGGAATCACATCGCTGGATGATGGAAGAAAAAAACATTCCAAAACATGGGGATGAGAATGGAACACAGCTACACTTGTGATGATGAATTGAAAAGAAAAATTGTCAAAAGATCACTATGCTCCAGTTTGCAAAATTCTGCATGTTATGGTGTGACAATAATTTGGATGTGCTGGTGAGCCCTACTTAAACCAAATGTGTTTTTAATTGAAAAACCATTAAGGTTGCTTTTTAAAACGACAGACTGAAGAATAAGCAAAATAAGAAAACTATTTTAGGTGAGGATAGGAAATGGGGCAGTGAGAGACCTTTCAGGGAAATCCAGGTAGGGGTGAAGGAAAACGTGAAGTGGAAGTTGGAGTATCTGAGGAACTGGAGAGGAAACCCACAAGAAAGTAAAAGGGTATGGCAATGATGAAGGAGATTCTCCGATCCAGAAATCTCTTGCTCGTTATCCTCATTCCACTTCTGCTGCTTCCTCTGCCACTTTTATACCCCAGCAGTGTAAGTACATTTTAATTTTCTTTTTTAACAAGGTAGTAGTAATGCAGGATAAGCCTGTAGTGTGCAAAAATAAATATAAATACCTAAATAGCTACTGCTTTTAGAAAAATCAAGGACTCAGATTTGAAGTACTGGGAAGGTCATTGAGAAGCCATCACAGTAAGAGCTAGAGCTAATGAGCCATGTCACAAGCAGGTCTGAAGAACAATGGGAAGTTTGTGAAGCATTACTTTAAAGCAGAAATACTATATCTTTGCTTTCTCTGCAATAATATGTGTGTGTGTGTGTGTGTGTGTGTGTAGAAAAAGGGAAGAGAACAAACATATCCATAACATTTTCTTTAAGGAGAAGTGTTTCAGTGTCTCTGTGTGTGTATAGAAAAGGGAAGAGAACAAACATATCCATAACATTTTCTTTAAGGAGAAGTGTTTCAAAGGAATCCTCTAGAGTCTTCAGTTTTCAGTATGCATGGAAGGAGTTTCAATTTAATGTGGGTTTATAGAGTAGCAATTCAAGTGAGGTGAGAGACAGAACTTTAGTGACAGGCATGTAGGACTGCACATGGACTCTAAAGAAGATGTAGGTACGGCTCCTGAAACATTGCTGCTCTGGTAGTGGTTAATAAATGATAGCTTAGAGACCTACACAACTGCAGTAGAAAGGAGGGAACAGTCTGTGCTTAGCACGGAGATCAAGGAACTGGAATGAATGCAGCTGCTTTCCTGACACTGTTTTGAAGCCATTCAGTACTCCTGGCCATGTGGTTAACTCCTCTCTAAGCATGTTTCTGCAGCTGTAAATGTTACAATATTTTCCTGCTTTACAGAGCTTATTATCAAAGTATCCAAACTTGCAGTATATTAAACAATCTGCAGCTAACGCTTCCTTAGTTCTAGACACAAATCTGTCCCAATGGTGCAGCAATATCCATTCCTTCCTCTACCTTGCTAAAGGTTGTTTTTTTTCTTTCTAGTACCAGAGAATTTATGGATTCTACTGCTTCATCCAATAGAAATGCAAAGGATTACAAATTATATAGCAGTTTTTGAAAACAATGCTGCAGTATTCTCAATATCTCAGTCACCTTCTTGAAGTATTTTCTCACCTTTTGCTTCTCTCTTGAACACCAGACAATTATGCTCTTCCTCAGAGAGCAGCAAGGCTCACCATTTCACAGAGGCTTGTTTTTTTGAAAGGGGTTTAATTTTCCCCCAGTGTTACTGGGAAGGCAGTGTAAAAACAGTTATTCCCTGGCATGCTCATATGGGACTGTAGATGTAGCATCCTCTATGGCCCTTGAGACGCCCGCCTAAGAAACATGAGAGATATTGCACTCAAATTCATCACTTATGTTTGCTCTCTACTGGATACAGCAACACAAAATGCAATAAGGAAACTCTTTAAGAACAAAGGAAATCACAATAGCATCACAGAGCTGTTGAAACAGAAGTTTGCTGACATCATTGCTGTGAGAAGTGCTATCATACAGTTCAAGCTACACTGTCACTCCACCCATCACGGTACAGCTTTACTGTAAAGTGCTATGAAAAGTCACCAGATAATGTTTTACATCCTTTTTATACATACATGAATGACCACAGATGGTAGAGCATAGCTGTGAATCTGACCCAGAGCTGGACAAATGGTTATAATATTATTAATAAACCATCTACACCAAATAAACCCTATTGAAATGCTTTAGTACAGCATTTACTTTGTTACAGTTATGATTACTCCTTAGATTTTTTTTTTGTCTGATGATTTACTTATATTTTCATTTATCAGACAATTATCTTAGTTTTTTGTCTTTCTTATAGAGATCAGAACAACCAGATGGTTTACATTTGCATTTCTGCAGGGAATCAGCTTGCAGCTTCTTTGATGATAACAGCACAACCCTGGAAATGTCAAAGGAGCATTACATGTGTAGTGGCAAGAGTGATCAAAGGGAGCATGAGGACGCAGAACTGTTTGTAGATATGGCTTATGGAAATAATGTTCACAGCTTCTTTTCTATTATTTCGTGACAAGAAACAGTCAAGTAAAAAATAAACATGAGAGAATTTGCTTGAAATCTTCTTTCTTTTCTAAAGTTTATGCCTGAACTAGGAGTTGTAGAGTATGCTTGGGACACATATAAGTCTCTTTCATGTCATATAGAATCATAGAATGGTAAGGTTGGAAGGGACCTCAAGGATCATAGAATCATAGAATCATAGAATGATAAGGTTGGAAGGGACCTCAAGGATCATAGAATCATAGAATCATAGACTGGTAAGGTTGGAAGGGACCTCAAGGATCATCTAGTTCCAACCCCCTGCCATAGGTAGGGACACCTCCCACTAGTACAGGTCACTCAAGGCCTTGTCCAACCTGGCCTTGAACACCTCCAGGGAGGGAGCATCCACAACCTCCCTGGGCAACCTGTTCCAGTGCCTCACCACCCTCACTGGAAAGAACTTCCTCCTAACATCCAGTTTCAATCTCCCCTCTGCCAGTTTAAAGCCATTGCCCCTCATCCTGTCGTTGCAAGCCCTTGTCAATAGACCCTCCCCAGCCTTCCTGTAGGCCCCCTTCAGATACTGGAAGGCTACTATAAGGTCATGACATATATGTAGAAAAACACATTGTATGCTTTACACTATGAGTCTTTTTCATTCTCTCCTTACTCCTCTCACTGGTAACACTGACATGGAAAAAATCATTGCCCCTTTAGATTTTTCCACTTTTTTTTTTTTTTTTTCCATAAAGCTATCAGTGATACCATAAAGCATGACACATGAATTTATTCACTTGTGAGCAGGGTCTCCTATGACCACTGTGACCACACTGAACAAGTGCTGCACACTGCGAGACCTACAGCATCGGGTGACACTGACCACTTCAACACAACAAATCGGCAGAACAGACCCTAAAACGCAGAACATGTTCAGAACAGCCACAAATGGCAGACATTTGTTCACCTTTGGTTTTATTTACACAAGTGGCAGGGAGGAAATTGTAGTGTGATCTTATCAGTTTAAAGACAATGGTCCAGAAGGTAAACTGCCTCTCCTTTGCACAGCTTAACTATGTGCCTTCCTGCAAAATAGGCAATGCACATTGTGAAGCTGGCAAATCTGCAACACAGAGTTTATCCCTTTTTATTTTTTTTTAATCATTTTAAGACCCTTGGATGTTTTATTTAGAAAAGCTTTATGTGTGATCCTTGTTGTGGAATTTTGAGCTAGGACTCTTTCATCTCCTCTTTTCTTTTCCCCTCATGGGACTGACTGATGGGGAGATGTTAGCCCCTCCAGCCATTGCATGTCTTCCTGTTCCGTGTTTCAAGCTCTGAGGTGGGTTTGACCATTTTCAGCTGTACAACAAGAAGTGAAAAGGATGAAACAGTTAAAAGCCACTACTTTAGTCCAATACTTAGTAGGTTTGGTAACATTAATTAAATATATATATATTCTATTCAATTAAATAGAAGAGATTAATATGGTTTCTCTCAGAAATGAGCTGGTTTAAAGCACAGAAAATAAAGTAAGTTGCTAGACAAGCTGATTAAGGTTTTTAGTGGGGATTACCAAACTTGGCTTTCCTAGCTTACTACCCAGTTTTACACCATTTTAAAAATGTGCTTTATTTTACTTTTGTTTGTAAACTGATTGCAGCCTAGTGTATAAGAAATACAAAGACTAAGTGCCCACCCCAGCTAAGCTTTTCTAGAGACAAAACCTCCCTCTGTCCAGTTCTGGGCCACTCAATTCAAGAGAGATGTTGAGGTACTGGAAGGTGTCCAGAAAAGGGTGATGAAGCTGGTAAGGGGCCTGGAGTGCAGCCCTGTGAGGAGAGGCTGAGGGAGCTGGGGGTGTGCAGCCTGCAGAAGAGGAGGCTCAGGACAGACCTCATTGCTGTCTACAGCTGCCTGAAAGGAGATTGCAGACAGGTGGGGTTGGTCTCTTCTGCCAGGCAACCAGCAACAGAAGGAGGGGACACAGTCTCAAGCTGTGCCAGGGGAGGTCTAGGCTGGATGTTAGGAGGAAGTTCTTGCCAGAGAGAGTGACTGGCATTGGAATGGGCTGCCCAGGGAGGTGGAGTTGACATCCCTGGATGTGTTGAAGCAAAGCCTGGATGGGGCACTTAGTGCCATGGTATGGTTGATTGACTAGGGCTGGGTGATAAGTTGGACTGGATGAGCTTGGAGGTCTCTTCCAACCTGGTTGATTCTATGATTCTATGATTATGTTTCCACCATCAGTCTACTTTATAGCTACACACAGAGGAGCAATAGAAAACAACATTCTGTGTTCAAAGAAAATAAATAGAAGTATATATGTGTAGAGAGAAAGATAATTTGGAATCAGGTTAGGATAAAATTAATTTTCTGGATGTTGCCAAAACATATCTCTTGGATCTTTTCCTTCTCTGCTTTAAAATAAAAATCAATGCATTTTCATTAAAAAGCAGTTTTCTCCTCAGACAACTGCTGGTTGTCATACAGAGCCCATGAAAGCAGACATTTACTAGCAGAATCTAATGATTTAAAACAAAACAAAACAAGACAAAGTCAAATAGTAGGTCACAAAAATGACCCCATGCACTGCTCTGTGTGGAATATTAATCATATAGTTAAAGGTGACTGAGTGACATATATTGGCCAATGTTTATGAGCCAGTCTATCAGATCCATAACTCTCAATTTTCCTAGTAGGGATTACTAAGTATCTCATGCTTGTCATCTCACCTTTTAAATTATTTCAAATTTTAAGTAATTTTTTTCTGTTTTGGTTTTTGTTTGTTTGTTTGTTCTGTTGTTGTTTTTTTTACTGAGTGATCATTTGAAGTTGTTACAAACTGAACATCAGTCTTTGGAGTTCCAAACAGCATAGCAATTCTGTTTTATAAAATCAATGTTTTGTAATCCATGAATATAAAAAACCCCAACCCTCTGATCCTATCCATTCTAAGGTGACCATCTCTAGGCACTCAAAATCACAGAATGTTAGAGGTTATAAGGGACCTCCAGACATCATTGGGTCCGACTCCTCTGTCAGAGCAGGATCACCTAGACAAGGTCACACAGAAATGCATCCAGGCAGGTTTTGAATGTCTCCAGAGAAGGAGACTCCACAATCTCTCTGGGTAGCCGGTTCCAGTGTTTTTTCACACTCACAGTAAAAGTTTTTTCCTTATGTTCACTTCCTAATCTTCATCTTGCATCCATTGGTCCTTGTCCTATCATTAGACATCACTGAGAAGAGCCTGGCTCTGTCTTCCTGACACTCACTGTCCACATATTTGTAAACAGTAGATGAGGTGATCCCTCAGTCTACTCTTCTCCAAGCTAATGAGACCCACCTCCTTCAGCCTTTCATCATAAGAGAGATGTTCCACTCCATCATCTTTGTGTCTCTTCCAAACAGTCCCCTGTCCTTCTCAAATTTAAGGGATCCATAACTGGACACAATATTCCAGATGTGGCCTCACTAGGGCAAAGCAGAGGAGGAGGAGAACCTCTCTTGACCTATTAAGCACTCCCCTTCTAATACACCTCATGATACCATTGGCCTTTTCTGGCCACAAGGGCACATTGCTGACTCATGAGCATCCTTCTATCCACTCAGGTCTCTCTCCTCTGCACGGCTCTCCAACAGGTCAATCCCCAACCTATACTGGTCCTTGGGGTTGTTCTTTCCCATATGCAAGACTCTACATACACTTGCCCCTGTTGTATTTCATTAAATTTCTCCCTGCCCAACCCTCCAGGTCTGACTGAACGGCAGCACAGCCCTCTGGTGTGTCAGCTACTCCTCCCAGCTTTCTGCCACCAGCAAACTTGCTGACAGTGCTCTCTGTTCCCTCATCCAGGTGGTTGATGAATATATTGAATAGTACTGGTCCCAGTACCAGACCCTGAGGGACCTCACTAGATACAGGGCTCCAAAAAGACTCTGTCCTATTGACCACAAGTCTCTGAATTCTTTCTTTCTCTGACTTTAGTCTCTCTTTTATATATATATATATACAATTTTTTTTTTCTTGGTAGCAATGAAGATACAACAGCGATACAACCTTTAGTTTTACTATTTTGCTGAAGGATCTGATCATAGATGACCAGAGAAAGCTATACTGGAGAACTTAAAACTTAATCCACTCTTCTGTTATAATTAAGGACAGGAAACAAGTATGCACACTTCCCTTTCCTCACCCATAAAAGAGCAATGCAGAGCTAAATTTCTCCAGTATTCATTCACATGCTCTTTATAGTCTCTGAAGTAATTTGAGGGTGATCTTATTAAAGGAAATTATTTTTCCTGATGCTAGTATTTCAGTTGTTTGGTGGTTTTGCATCTTTAAATAAAAGCTGTTTAATGTTACACTTTTCTTCAAAGTTTGGCAGCTAATTTAAATCCAAGTTTCTGAGTAAGTTTCACTGCAGTTTTTAGACAAGGAAATGGTAAATTCTTAATTTTTTTTTCCTCTGGGCTGTGTTCTGCCTCTTATTAATAGGAACTGAGCTACGGAAGAAGATCTTGGTTGCTTCTCAGGGATTTTATAAAACTGATATTGACAAAATGCAAATATAAACTTATGAACATTTATGACCCTGAATTTAAACTATGGATTCATCGCATCGAATTCACATCACTATATACCCTCACTTTACCACTTCATCCACAAATGTGATTGGAAATTAAGTAATTAATTAATTAGATAAATTAGTTAATAGATAGATAAACAAACAAACAAGATAGATAGATGAATAAATAAAAAAAAAATAAGGGTCTCACATGCTCATTGATTTACACAAGTACCTATGGGAATTTCTTGTGTGGCTTCTTATGTTGCTTAATTTGGGAGTCATCCAATCAAGAAACAAGTAATGAGACTGTATTTTAATGCACTCGAATAACATTTCTGAACAGTGATTTTTTAAATATATATATATATATATATATATNCAGTAAATAAGGAAGAAGAGAAAAATCTATGGTTGGTATAAAATCAGTGCAGACCTATTCTCTTTCACAGAGCTGCCAGTTAGACTCAGTAGAACTAGCTTCAAATTTGAGAAAAGGAAAGGGGAAAAAACCAAACCAAAACAAAAAAAACCCAAAACCCACAACATTTTCCTGAGGGTAGTTTCTGTACTCAGTATCAAGAAACATCCCTTTTTTTTTTCTAAGCATCCTTTTGGGTTTTTTTAAGCAGAACAGAGCCCAGGAAGAACTCTACTGAATGCCATAAAGACATGCCTATAAGAATTCCTTGGATTAATTGTGTTTTCCTGTAAAAATATCCACCAGATAGCACATTCCTCCATCATGTATCAGCTCTCCATGAATGATGTTGTCATGGCTTTCCCTACCAGAACCCTGGATAGCAGCAAATTGGTTTGATTAACTACATTAACCCACTGCCTCTAAGCCCTTTGGGTCTGTGGTTTTCTTCCAAGTACCTATGGAAATTAAAAGCTAATAAAATCCACTGGCAAAAAGCATAAGCTTACACACTCTTAAAAAAAGCTCAAAAGTAAACTTTCAGAGTGTTTCCCCAAAGATCTACTGTAGCTTTATACAGGCTATGACAAATATGAGTGTTCTCTTCTGATCCTGGAAACTACAGGATCTTAGAATCATAGAATGGTAAGGTTGGAAGGGACCTCAAGGATCATCTAGTTCCAACCCTCTGCCATAGGCAGGGACACCTCTCACTAGTACAGCTCACTCATGGACTCATCCAATCTGGCCTTGAACACCTCCAGGGAGGGAGCAGACACAACCCCCCTGGGCAGCCTGTGCCAGTGTCTCACCACGCTCACTGTAAAGATTTTCCTCCTAACATCCAGTTTAAATCTCCCCTCTGCCAGTTCAAACCCATTGCCTCTTGTCCTGTCATTCCAAGACCTTGTCAACGGCCCCTTCCCACCTTCCTGTAGGCCCCCTTCAGATACTGGAAGGCTACTATAAGGTCTCCTCAAAGCCTTCTCTTCTCCAGGCTGCAGAGCCCAGATCTCTCAGCCTGTCCTCATAGCAGAGCCACTCCAGCACTCTGATCATCTTTGTGGCCTCCTCTGGACCTGCTCCAACACTTCCATGTCCTTCCTGTGCTAGGGGCTCCAGAACTGCACACAGTATTCCAGGTCAGGTCTGACGAGAGCAAAGGAGCAGAATCACCTCCCTTGCCCTGCTGCCCACACTACTCTTGATGTGTCCCAGGACTCTGTCTGGGCTGCACTCACACTGCAGGCTCATGTTGAGCTTTTCATCAACCCAGATTCCAAGGTCCTTTTCCTCAGGGCTGCTCTCAGCCATTCACCATGTTGGGATTGTGCCTACCCAGGTGCAGGACCTTACACTTGGCCTTGTTGAATCTCATGAGATTGACCTGGGCCC